>JAVKPL010013526.1:0-74731 GCA_032173675.1 Gastrolobium villosum | reverse complement strand
TACTTAGAGAAAAGACGTCTCTATGATTTTCTTGCTGGCCTTAATCGTGATCTTGATGATGTTCGTGGAAGGATATTGGGGCAGAACCCATTACCTTCCATTGCAGCTGCTTTTTCTATGGTACGACGGGAAGAACTTCGCCGAAAGGTAATGTTGGGGGACAAGAACTCTAAATCCTCCGATGTATCTGCTTTAGTAGCAAAACATACTCCTCGTTCCCCTAGTGATGCAAAACGTTCTGACCGATGGTGTTCTCACTGCAATAAGAGTGGTCACACTCGCGAAAAATGTTGGGAAATTCATGGAAAACCACCAAACTGGAAAGCAAAGGGGCCAAATAAGAGTCGTGCTTATCAAATCTCTTCTGATGATAAGGGTGAAGAGTCTCGTGCCTCTCCAAATTCCGATGGTGTATTCATTCCTAAAGCTCAGTATGAGCACTTTCAGAAAGTGATGTCTAAATCTGCTGAGGCAACTAGTCATGTTGCTCAACAAGGTATGGCACTCCATGTTGATCATAGTAGTCGTTGGATTCTTGATTCAGGAGCTTCTGATCATATGACAGGTAATGCATCCTTGTTTTGTTCTTATATCCCTTATTATCACCAGTCAAAAGAGATTTTTTGCAAACCACTCTTTATGTTTATCAGACGATTGTAATGATGTCTTGTTGTGGCATCGTCGTTTAGGACACCCAAATTTCTTTTATCTTCAAAAGTTGTTTCCAAACTTATTTATCAATAAAAAACCAAGTTCCTTTTTTTGTGAGGATTGTCAGTTTGCCAAACACTCTCGTGTTTCTTATTCTCCCAGAGATTATCATGTTTCGTCTCCATTTACATTGATTCATAGTGATATTTGGGGGCCAGCTCGTGAAAAAAATATATCTGGAACTCGTTGGTTTATTACCTTCATTGATGATCATTCTAGAGTATGCTGGGTATATCTTCTAAAGGATAAGTCTGAAGCGGCAGCCACTTTTAAAAAATTTCATGCTATGGTACAAACTCAATTCCAGACCTCTATCCAAATCCTGCGAACTGACAACGGTACTGAATATTTTAATTCTGTTCTTGGTGATTACCTAACCAAGCAAGGCATTATCCATCAAAGTTCTTGTCCTAACACCCCTCAACAAAATGGGGTGGCTGAAAGAAAAAATAGACATCTCATTGAAGTTGCTAGAGCCCTCTTGTTTTCAATGCATGTCCCTAAATACCTGTGGGGGGAGGCCGTCTTGACTGCCTCATATCTCATCAATCGGATGCCCTCTCGTGTCCTAAATTTTCATTCTCCCATTTTTTGCCTTACCCGCTCTTTTCCCTCCTTTCGGGCTCTCTCTTATATTCCTCCAAAGTTGTTTGGCTGTGTAGTTTTTGTTCATATTCCTCAACATCAAAGGTCCAAACTTGATCCAAAGTCTATTAGATGTGTTTTCATAGGGTACCCTCCTAATCAAAAAGGTTACAAGTGCTACTCACCTTCTCTTCGAAAGGTCTTTGTTTCTATGGATGTTACCTTTTATGAAACACAATCATTTTTTCCCTCGACTTCTCTTCAGGGGGAGTCTATCGGTGTAAAAGAAGACAAGTCTTGGATTCCAAATAATTCTTCTGTCTTACCTTTACCTTTGGAAACATCTGTTGTTCCTTTACCTTTGGAGACAGGGGGAGCTAATGTACAGGAGACAAGGACAGGAACTGTACCAGAGACTGGAGATCCTCCCGGTAAATGGGGAAAATTCTACAGCAGGCGTAAATCTCCTCAAGATCCTCTAGACTGCCAGGATTCTGACCCGTGTCCTAGTTCCAGCAATCCACTTGAGAACACTGGTACAGCTGACCTAGATATGCCTATTGCCCTTCGAAAAGGTACTAGATCTTGCACTGCTCATCCTATTTCTCATCACATTTCATATGAAAAGTTGTCTCCAGGTTTTCGTGCTTTCAACACTATATTAGACGGTACAAAAATACCAAAAAATATCCAAGAGGCACTTAATGACCCTAAATGGAGGGATGCTGTCTTTGAAGAAATGGATGCACTTAAAAAAAATGGAACTTGGGAGTCCGTGGTACTTCCCAGAGGAAAGAAAACTGTAGGTTGCAAGTGGGTGTTCACAATAAAATTTAATGCAGATAACAGCATCAACAAATATAAGGCCAGATTGGTTGCCAAAGGATTTACCCAGACTTATGGGATAGACTATCAGGAGACGTTTGCTCCTGTTGCCAAACTTAATTCTATCCGAGTCCTACTATCACTTGCTGCCAACCTTGATTGGCCCTTGCATCAATTGGACGTAAAGAATGCTTTCTTAAATGGGGATTTACATGAGGAAGTTTACATGGATCCACCACCTGGTTTTGAAGAAGGAGATGGTTCTGTATGCATGTTGAAGAAGTCTCTTTATGGACTTAAACAATCCCCTAGAGAGTGGTTTGAAAAATTTACTCGTGCTGTTAAAGAAAGGGGATTTATCCAAGCTCAGACTGATCACACTTTATTTTTTAAACACTCCGATAGTGGCAAAATTGCTATCCTCATTGTTTATGTTGATGACATAATTGTCACAGGTGATGACTGGGAGGAAATAAAATCTTTAAAGGGGGGTTTAGCTAATCTGTTTGAACTAAAGGATCTTGGATCACTCAAATATTTCCTTGGAATGGAAATTGCTCGTAGCAAAGCGGGAATTTCCTTATCTCAAAAGAAATATATCCTAGACCTGCTACAAGAAACAGGTATGCTTGGGTGCAAGCCTGCAGAAACTCCAGTTGAACCCAATATTAAATTGGGAATTGAAGATGGAAAGGATGTTGACAGGGAGCAGTACCAAAGGTTGGTAGGGAAGCTGATCTATTTATCTCACACTCGACCTGATATTGCATTTGCCGTTAGCATGGTTAGCCAATTCATGCATTCTCCTAAGGAAAAGCACCTTAGTGCGGTTTATAGAATTCTCAAGTACCTCAAAAACACACCTGGTCGAGGAATGCTCTTTAAAAGAGGACACAAGAGGATGATAGAAATCTATACAGATGCTGATTGGGCTGGCTCTGCATTGGACCGAAGATCCACTTCAGGATATTGTACCTATGTCTGGGGAAATCTTGTGACCTGGAGAAGTAAAAAACAAACTGTTGTTGCCAGAAGCAGTGCAGAAGCAGAATTTCGAGCGTTAGCTCATGGTATTTGTGAAGGAATCTGGTTAAGAAGACTTCTTGAAGAATTAAAGATATCTTATTCTCTACCTGTGAGACTCTATTGTGATAATAAGGCTGCTGTCAGTATTGCTCAAAATCCTGTTCATCATGACAGAACCAAACATGTGGAGGTTGATCGTCATTTTATCAAAGAAAAATTGGAGGAGGGTAGTGTATGTTTGTCATATATACCTACCAAGGAGCAAACAGCCGACATTCTCACCAAAGGATTACACAAACCCATCTTTGAGGATTTAATTAGCAAGTTGGGGATGATCAATATATATCTCCCAACTTGAGGGGGAGTGTAGAATATTCTAGAGTCTCTTAATTATTTCTAACTACTTGTCTCTTTGAGTAGTGTGATGTCTCTTTGATTAGTGTGATGTCTCTTTGACTTTCTCTTTGGTTAGTGTGATGTCTCTTTGGTTACTGTGTATTTTATTTATTACCTCATCTCCTTAACTACTTTGTAATCTGTATATAATGAACCCTTTGGGTGTCAATCAATATATGAAAAAGTATATTTCAGTCTTATATTTCTAGCAAGTTAGAAGCAATTCAGAGGATAATGGAGCGCACTTAAGCATTCTACAGCGCGCTTAAGCATGCTAATAAAGCAAAACAATCAAAATCTACTGGAGGAGTGCGCTTTAACGCACTACAGAGCGCCAAAACGCGCTAGGAACAACAAATTTACTCTCGAAGAGCACGCTTAAGCGCGTTACCGAGCGCTAAAGCGCGCTAAGGCAGATGGAATTAGCCTATTCAGAGCGCTACAGCACGCTGATACGTCAAAGCTCAGGCCCAATTATTATCAGTATCCAATTTAAGATTTGAATGAAGATTCTATAGAAGATCTGAATGGAAATTAAAAAATATGTTTCTTCTCTATAAAAAGGCTGGTACATCCCAAAACAGGGGAGCTTTTGACGAATTGGAGAAGAGAGAAGAATTCTATTGTGGAGCATTGAAGATTCAAGACAACATCACAACAATGGAGTCTTGGGGAATTATTTTCTTTTTAATTGTTTTTTATTTCAATATGCTAGACTAAGTTTTTATGTAGTTAGGGGCAGATGGACCCCATTTGATTCTTATTATTATGAGTTAAATTGTGTTTGATTTCTTCTCTTTCTATAATTGAATGAATTTATCTATTTTTAATGCCTTCTATAAGTTTGCTCCTTATAGATTGATTTAGGGAAATTGTATGACAATAGGAATGTTGGTGCATGAATCCTGATTTGATAAATTCATCATAATCCTTGTGATCTAGGAATAGACATAGGGTAATTATGCGATCTTTAAATTCTTGATCTTAATGCATGCTTTTTTGGGGAATAACCGGGAACTAGGGTTCTTTCAAGATTACATAGAATTAGAGTAATAAGGGATTGAGCTCTAATTAGTTCAAAAAGAATTGATTGTCGTTATTTTAAGAGCAGATTGATAATTGTTTTACTCATAATAATAAGAGGATGATGAGGGAAATCGAAACGCTAATTACACTCGTTCTTGATAATTAAACAACTCATCTTTTTAATTGTTTTTAATTCTAAATTTACATGTTATTGATTGTTTTTAATTTCAATTCTTTTTATCTCAATCTTGGTTGTCCAATTAAATCGCGATTAGTGAACTAGTGCTTAAAACCAATTCTCGTGGGAACGATCTCGTACTCCGGTACACTTTATTACTTAACGACCGGTATACTTGCCGAGTCGCAACAAGTTTTTGACGTCGTTACCAGGGATTGGACTTTTCAACATTAGAAGTAGCTGAAAACTGTTTAGATTGGACTTTTTACATTTTTCTGCATAACTTTTTCTACATTTTCTGCAACTTTAAATTTCTACTTTGTAATTTTCTGCATTTTAAAATTTGGCACTATTTTTCTGCATAATTCTGTTTTTCTGCAATTCTCCTCCTATCTTAATTCCTTTACTCTTGGTTTATGCGAGGTACTGTTAATCCACAATCCGTACAGTTTGATCGTGAGATAGAGAAGACAGCTAGAAGGCTCAGAAAAAGCGCAAAAGGGAGAAAAGAAAAAGAAGCTTCTTGCTCGACGGAACCAAAGGAGGAAACAATGGCGGAAAACGATCAACTCCCACCAATTCAGAGGACGTTGGAGATTATATGAGTCCAACTCGAGTTGGCGAGAATTGTTAGACCAAACATGGATGCTAACAATTTTGAGCTCAAGCCAGCATTGTTGCAACCTATGCAGCACCGATACCGACACGGCGTTTTCGATACGTTCCCGACACGGGATGTCGATACGTTACTTCAAAAATACTAATATTTCCATACGTTCCGATACGTCTTAGTATTAAATAATATTTTTAATATAAAAAATGTATTTCACATTAACAAAATATAATAAAAGGAAAATTATAAGCACAAATAATAGATCATTCATACAGAATCATAAAATTTAAGAAATACACAACATAAAAAGAAAATCAAGACAGAAGCATAAATAATTAACATAATACAAAATAAAAATAAAAATTAATGAACAACAATAATAATAGTGACACATAAAAAAGAGAAAAGATTAAAGTATAGATGGTAATTTAAATCGTGTGTACAATATTATTGAACAAAATTGATTTTATTTTAATTTTTTTTTAATCAAAAGGACTAGTAATAAAAATGGGTAGAAATATATACAATATTATAATGTTTCCCAAAAATAAAATAAAAAAGATATACAATATTATTAATGCTTTGCTCTTTCATATACGATAATAAAGAAAAAAAGAATGAATGAGGATAACCGACAGAGAGAAAGGATAAAGACAAACCGACAGAGACAAAGCCAAAAGGCACATCAACATATGCAAATAGATAGAGGTATCAGCTCAGAGTTAGAGAAAGTAGTAAAAGAACGATTTAGTAGTAGAGCAGTATCTACTGAAGAAGTCTTTGGATGAAGACCGAAAGAGATCGTCGGAGCAAAGAAAGAGGAACAACAACGGCATCCAGAGAGAAAGAACAAAGACAGCTTCTTCGAATGAGGTGAGTATATAAGTGAGATTTCGATTTAGGTATTTTCTAGGCCAAAATCGTCCGTTAGAAAACAACCTTCATTTTTTAAAAATTCTCAAAACTTCCATTTGACCATATCGAAGTCGTTGACCCATCCGATACTGCAAAAGCCGTGTCAGAAGTGTACCCGTCTAGGACGCATATCAAATACGTGGAATTTTTTTTTAACGAATCGGTGCTTTATAGATTGCAACTGATTCAAAAAGATCAGTTTGCCGGAGGAAGCACAGAAGACCCCTATATTCATCTTGCGAATTTTCTGCTTTACTGTGATACCTTGAAGATGAATGGAGCCTCTCGTGACGCCATCTTGCTCAGGCTATTCCCATGTTCACTTAAGGAAGAAGCAAGAGGTTGGTTACAATCATTGCCTCAAGGAAGCATCACCAACTGGGATGACTTGGCAACTAAGTTCTTAGCTTGATTTTTCTCATCTTCAAAGATGGCAAAGCTCAAAGCTGATATAACTTCTTTTGAGCAAAAAGAGAGTAAATCTCTATACGAAGCATAGGAAAGATTCAAAGGAGTTCTAAGGAAGTGTCCACAACATGGTTTCAAAGCTTGGGAGAAAAACCGAATTTTCTTCCAAGGGATGATACCTAACACAAGAACCTTGGTGAATGCTGCATCAGGAGGATCCTTGAAAACAAAAACTCCTGAGGAAGCATTGGAGTTGCTGGAATCTTTAGCTTCTCAGTAGTTTGATAATGCTCCAGTACCACAGAGGAGAGCAGGGATTATGAAGCTAGAAGGTTATGATGCATTGTTAACACAAAATGAGCAGATAATGCAAGTGAACAAGAAGCAGCAACAACAATTGGATGTCCTCACAAAGCAGTTCATAAACTTCCAAGTCTCTTATGTTAATACTCCTCCAGTTAGTTGTGGAATTTGTGCAAGTGCTCATGCTGCAGAAAAATGTGTTTTCATGAGAGCACCTGAAACTGCTGAAGTAAACGGACTCTGATATGATCAGAAGAACCAGAATAATCCGGGGAGGAACCAGTTTGGAAATAACTACAATCAAGGGTGGAAGAATCAGAATCAGCAACCAGGATTTAGTTACAAGTCCAATCATCAACTTAACCCTCCCCTTCCAGTGCAACCACATCCCCTACAACAAAGTAACACTTTTGAGTGGGAGAAAGATTTTGCACAGCTATCCAAGACCACTTCTGATTACATGAAGGTACAAATGCTTTCTGGGAGGATACATTTGCTTTCGTGCAAGAGACTAGATCAACACTCCGGAATCAAGAAGTTTCCATAAGAAATCTTGAGACTCAAATCGGTCAACTGTCAAGGAAGATTTCTGAGAAAGCTCAGGGTACTTTTCCAAGCAACACAGTTGTCAATCCAAGGGAGCATTGCAACGCTATAACCACTAGGAGTGGCAAAGTCATTCAACCTATAGAGAAAATTTATGGAGAAAAGGAGAGAGAGGCGGAGCCAAATGTTCAAGAAGAGAAGAAAGAAAAGGCAAAGGATACTGTTGAAATTGTAGAATATTCTAGATTGGGGTTTATCATTTATTGCCTTTTTGCTATCTGTTCCCTTATTTATTAGTGTCTCTTCTTATTGTAAATAAGTCTCTTAATTTACTGTTGCTATTTATTAGTGTAGCTCACTGTACTCAACATAAAAAGGACCCATTGGGTCTCAATGAATCAAGAAATTAAATTATTCATTCAAAACCTTTCTTCTTTTCTACATGGTATCAGAGCTTCAGTGACCATAAGGTCACGAGTTCAATCCTCATCGCTCCCCACTTGTGGAATTAAATAAAAAGCACAAAAGGTAAACAAAAAATTAGGCCTGTGCAATATCCACGCTTCAAGCCCAAAGGACTCTTGCTTAAGGGGGTGTGTTAAAGAAAAATATAAACTATTAAAAAAGCCTTCACCTAACAACTTAAGGTTTTGGGTTGAAGTGGTTCTTTACAAGAAGAGTTTTGACTGAATAATTTAATTTCTTGATTCATTGAGACCCAATGGGTCCTTTTTATATTGAGTACAGTGAGTTACACCAATAAATAGCAACGGTAAACTAAGAGACTTATTTACAATAACAAGAGACACTAATAAATAAGGGAACAAATAGCAAAAAAGCAATAAATGATAAATCACAATCTAGAATATTCTACACTCCCCCTCAAGTTGGGAGATATATATTGATCATTCCCAACTTGCTGATCCAATTCTCAAAGGTCGGCTTAAGTAATCCTTTAGTGAGAATATCTGCCGTATGTTCCTTGGTAGATATATATGACAAGCATACACTTAGGCTTGGCAAAAAGGAGCCAACTCGTCGGGTTGGCTCGTAACCCGGCTAAAATGAGCCGGGTTGGGTTAGGGAAAATGAGTTAGTAACTCGAGTCAACCCGACTCGTTTCAGCTCGAAAAACGGGTCAAACGGGTTGGCTCGCAGGTTATGGTTTTTTTTTTTTTTAATATAAACGTATAAAAATTAATGAAGGTAAAGTGGAAAGTTAAAACCTAAAATCCCAATTCCAAAGACCCAAACAAAAATACCCTGCAACTGCCAATAAGTCCAAAACCGTGCATTAAAGACCTTTTTTATAGTATATGTGACAATGTGAATGTGGTGCCAACGGCCAATAAGTCCAAGTCCAAATGCAAAAGGAATTTTCTATGGTTTATCTGTATAATGTCTTTATATTGAAAGAATCAATAATTTAGGGACAAAATTTAGAAATTACAACATCAATGGAATTTTATTTTTATTTTTCCATTTTTTCGAGTCAACCCGAACCCGGCTCGTTTTTTTCGGGTTGAACACGGGTTGGGTTGGGTTGAGCCAGGTTGGCCCGTTTTGCCAACACTACATACACTACCGTCTTCTAATTTTTCTTTGATAAAGTGACGATCAACTTCCACATGTTTTGTTCTCTTATGATGAACAGAATTTTAAGCAATGCTGACAGCAGCCATATTATCACAATATAATTTGATAGGTAGGGAATAAGAGATCTTCAACTCCTCCAGAAGCCTTCTTAACCAAATTCCTTCACAAATAACATGGGCTAGAGCCCGAAATTCCTCTTCTGCACTGCTTCTTGCAACAACAGTTTGTTTCTTACTTCTTCAGGTCACAAGATTTCCCTAGACATAAGTACAATATCCTGAAGTAGATCTTTGGTCCATTGCACAGCCAGCCCAGTCTGCATCTGTATAAATATCAATCATCCTTTTGTTCCCCTTTTTAAAGAGAATTCCTCGACCAGGGGTGTTTTTGAGGTACCTGAGAATTCTATAAACAACACTAAGGTGTTTTTCCCTAGGAGAATGCATGATTGGCTAACCATGCTCACAAGCAATATCAGGAAGAGTGCGAGACAAATAGATTCATTTCTCCACTAGTCTCTGGTACTGCTCCCTATCAACATCTTCCCCGTCCTCAACTCCCAACTTGATATTAGCTTCAATTGGAGTCACTGCCGGCCTCACAAGCACCGCCACGTGATTTGAAAAAAAAAATTACGTGTCGGACACGTGTCCGACACGGACACGCTCCGACACGCTCCGACATGCGTCCGACACGCGGTCAACATTTTGGGACACGTGATCAACTCTCTGACATGCTCCAACACGTTTTTCCAACACGCAGTCAACTTTTTCCGACACGTGGTCAACGCTCGGATACGTTTTTTTTTTAATCGTAATTTTTTTTATTAACTAAAAATAAAATAAAATCATTTATAAACTAATTTTTTTCTGTTATGAAATTTGACATGAAAATTTAATAAGGTACAAAAAATCTGAATATTTATATTATAATTATTTGATTTGTGGGATATAGTTTGGCGGACGTTATGTCTTAGAACGGAATGGAGAAAAGCTATAAGTATGGTGGAGGGTTAGACCCGTGGTTATTCCTATGTTCCAGATGGTCCCTTTTTAGTCCTTTTCCCCTTCATGTCCCCCACTTCTTCTTGTCCCTTTCTTTTTTACTTTTATTTATTTATATATACATATATATTATTATTATTATTATTATTATTTTTTTTTTTCCAACCGTTTTATATCTTTCATGTGGGTTCATCTACCACCTACCCCAATTAATTTGGGATAAAGGTGATGTTGATTGGTTATATGACTTATTATGGACTGTTATATGTATTAAATATAAATTATATTATATATATTAAAAATATTATTTAATATCAAAACGTGTCCTAACGTGTCGAAATATGCCATTTTTTAGAATTAACGTGTCGGCGTGTCGTGTCGTGTCCCATGTCCCGTGTCCGTGCATCATAGTTGCCGGCTTGCACCCAAGCATACCTGTTTCTTGCAACAGGTCTAGAATGTATTTTTTCTGAGTTAAAGAAATTTCTTCCTTACTCCGAGCAACCTCCATGCCAAGGAAATATTTGAGAGATCCAAGATCTTTTAGTTAAAACTGGTCAGCTAAACATTTTTTTAAAGAGGTTATCTCCTCACTATCATTACCAGTGACAATTATGTCATCAACATAAACGATGAGAATAACAATTATACCTTTGTCAGAGTGTTTAAAAAATAAAGTGTGATCAGTCTGAGCTTGGGTGAACCATCTCCCCTTAACAGCTTGAGTAAATTTCTCAAACCATTCTCTGGGAGATTGTTTAAGTCCATAGAGAGACTTCTGCAACTTGCACACAGAACCATCCCCTTTTTCAAAACCAGGAGGTGGATCCACGTAAACTTTCTCATGTAGATCACCATTCAAGAAGGCATTCTTAACATCTAACTATTGCAATGGCCAATCAAGGTTGGCAGCAAGAGATAGCAGGACGCGGATAGTGTTTAGCTTGTCAACAGGAGCAAATGTCTCCTGATAATCTATCCCATGAGTATGAGTAAATCCCTTAGCAACTAATCTATTCTTGTACCTATTGATGCTATTGTCTGCATTAAATTTTATTGTGAACACCCACTTGCTACCAACAGTTTTCTTTCCTTTAGGTAATGCTACAAACTCTCATGTTCCATTTCTTCTAATATTGCATTCCTCCATTTTGGATCATCAAGTGCTTCTTGATATTTATGGGTATCCTGGTACTGTCTAACATAGTGTTGAAAGTACGAAAACCTGGAGACAACTTCTCATATGAGATATAATGGGAAATAGGATGAGCAGTGCAAGATCTAGTACATTTCCGAAGAGCAATGGGCATATCAATGTTGGTTGTGCTAGTGCATTCAAGTGGGTTGCTAGAGCAAGGACTCGAGTCAGGATCCTTGCAGTGTAGAGTATCTTGATGTGTTTTGCGCCTGCCGTAAAATCTTCCCCATTTACCAGGAGGATCACAAGGAGGATCATTAGAATCAGGTATATTTGCTCCCCCTATTTCCTTCCCAATAACTCCCCCCGTTTCCAAAGGACAAGGTAAGACAGCAGCATCATTTGGTTTCCCAGGCTTATCTTCATCCATACCAATACCAATAGACTCCCCCTGAAGAGAAGTCGGGAAAAAAAAGGATTGTGTCTCATAAAATGTAACAACCAAGGAAACAAAGACCTTACGGAGAGAAGGTGAATAACACTTATATCATTTTTGATTAGGGGAATATCCTATGAAGACGCATCTAATAGATTTAGGGTCAAGTTTGGACCTTTGATGTGGAGGAATATACATAAAAACCACACAGCCAAATATTCTGGGAGGAAGAGAAGAAAGAGCACTGAAAGAGTGAAAAGATTTAGTAAGACAGGATAAAGGAGAATGAAAATTTAGTACCCGAGAAAGCATCCGATTAATGAGATAAGAGGCTGTCAAGACGGCTGCCCCCCAAAGATATTTAGGGATATGCATCGTGAATAAGAGAGCTCGAGCAACTTCAATTAGATGTCTATTTTTCCTTTCAGCCACCCCATTTTGTTGAGGGGTGTTAGGACAAGAACTTTGATGAATAATTTCATGCTGGTTTAGGTAATCTCCAAAAACAGAATAAAAATATTCAGTACCATTGTCGGTTCGTAGAATGTTGACAGGTCTGGAATTGAGTTTGAATCATAGCATGAAAGTTTTTAAAAGTGGATGTTGTATCAGACTTATCTTTTAAGAGATATACCCAACATACCCTAGAATGATCATCAATGAAAGTAATAAACTAAGGAGCAACCGAGACATTTTTTTCACGAGCAGGTCCCCAAATATCACTATGAATCAATGTAAAGGGAAAAGATTCATGATATTTCTTAGGAGAATAAGTGACACGAGAATGCTTTGCAAGCTGACAAATATCACAAAGAAAGGAACTTGGCTTTTTATTGATAAATAAGTTCGGGAACAGCTTCTGAAGATAAACAAAATTTGGGTGTCCTAACCTACGATGCCATAACAAAACATCACTACATTTATCTGATAAACATAGAGAGTGGTTCGAAAATATCCTCCTTTCACAAAGATCCTCTTTAAAATATTAGAGCCCTTCTTCCTCTCTAGCACTGCCAATCATCATCCCCGAGTCCTGTTCCTGAAAGATACAAGCATTTGCAGAGAACTTAGCAACACAATGCAACTCAGCAGTAAGTTTGCTAATAGAGATGAGGTTACAAGTAAGAGAGGGAACATGAAGGACTGAGTTCAAAATAATATACTCAGAAAGTTTAATGGATCCCTTTCCCGCAATAGTGGAGAGATTCCCATCAACTGTTCTTATTCGTGACGGGTGATAGTAAGGGGTATAGGAGCAAAATAATGTTGCATTACCTGTCATGTGATCAGAGGCCCCTGAATCAAGGATCCAACGATTACTACGTTCAACATGGAATGTCATACATTTTTGAGTAACATAACTAGTTGCCTCAGCAGGTTGAAACATCAATTTCTGAAATTGCTCATACTATGCCTTAGAGAGAAAAATATCATCAAGGTTTGAAGGGACATGAGACCCCTCCCCCTTATCTTCGGAAGATACATGATTAGCACAATTCTTGTTCTGTCCTTTTAGTTTCCAGTTTGGTGGTTTTCCATGAATTTCCCAACATTTTTCACGGGTGTGACCACCCTTATTGCAATGAGAACACCAACGGTCAGAACGTTTTGAGTCTCCAGAAGGACGAACAATATTCTTTGCTATAAGGGCAAACCCATCAGAGGACTTAGAGTCCTTATCACCCAACATTAAAGCTCCTCCCTTCGTACCTCAAAGGAGGCAGTAGTAAGGGAAGGTAATGGGTTTTGCCCCAAAATTCTTCCACGAACATCATCCAGATCAGAATTAAGGCCAGCAAGAAAATCATAGAGACGCCTTTCTCTATATAATTTTTGAATCTTGCATTAGCTTCTAAACCTTGAAGGTGTGTTTTATCATAAAGATCCAACTCTTGCCACACTGTTTTTAGAGCAAGGAAGTATTCAGTAACAGTCATCCCTCCTTGGCGTAATTCTTTCACCTTGGTGTTTAGTTCAAAAGCCTGAGAGGCATTGCCCAGATCAGAGTAATATTCTTTAACAGCTTCCCAAATTTCTCGAGCCGTATCAAGAAATAAATAAGTTTGACTGATATCTGGTTCCATAGAATTAGTCAGCCATGTCATGACCTAAGCATTTTCAGTCACCCAAGCATCATAGCCAGGTTCACGTTCTGCTGGTTTTACCTTTTTTCCGTCAAGATACCTCTTCTTTCCTTTAGCCTGGATAAACAACTTAACATATTGACACCATTGCACATAGTTCCTACCGTTTAAACGGTGATTGGTGATCTGCATTGCTGGGTTGTCTCCAGAAGACGAAGAGTTGGGAAGGGGTGAGGTTCCGGACAAAATTCCAAATGAATTTTCAAAACTTTCAGCGTTCATGGCTTTTTAACAACAGGTACCCAGAACAAAAGTTTCTCCAAATACGATTTTGACCTTCAAAACAGGAAGAGGGGAGGCAGACGATTAGAACGAGGTATGACTCGCTGGAAAAAAATGACGGGAGGGCGGCGCGTGGATCACACGCGCCGGCGAGGCTGAAGGTTGGTGGCGGCGCGTGGAGGCGTTTCCGGCGACGGGTCTTTTGTGGGCTGGCTCGGAATTTTGTTCTGAACCTAATGGTGGCCTTGGTTTCATGGTTAGAGGTGTCTAAGTAAGGATTCTGGCTTTGGCAGTGGCGAAAACGAAAAAAAAAATAAAAAATAAAAAATAAAAAAAGGGAATAGGAAAAAGGAAAAAAAATGAAAACAGGGAAGAGATTGGAATATAACCAGCTCTTGATACCATGTAAAGAACCACTTCAACCTAAAACCTTAAAGTGTTAGGTGAAAGCCTTTTTAATGGTTTATATTTTTCTTTAACAGAAGTTGACAAGAGCAATCCTGAAAAAGTTGAAAGGAAACTGTTTAAGTGGGAGAAGAAGAAAGCTTTAGAAAGACAAGACAATCATTTGGATCTCCCCATATGCTCGAATTCCTAATCCTCATAGATTAAAGAAAAAGATTCAGAAACAACAGTATTCAAAGTTTCTAGACATATTCATGAGATTGCAGATCAACATTCCTTTTTCTGAAGCTTTAGAGAACATGCCCAACTATGCAAGGTTCATGAAGGATCTATTATCAAGTAAGTGTAAGTTGCGGGAATGTGAGACGGTAAATCTGACAGAGGAATGTAAGGCTATCATCCAAAAGAATGTACCTACCAAAGTCAAGGATCCAGGGAATTTCAGCATTCCATGCACTATAGGCAAAGTGGACAACGTTTTATATGATCTTGGAGCTAGCATCAATGTCATGCCACCCTCCATGATAAAGAAGCTGGGGATTACTGAAGTGAATCCCACAAGAACAATAGTGCAACTAGCTAATCGCTCTTCAAAGCTTGCTTACAGCATCATTGAGGATATATTGGTTAAGATTGACAAGTCCATCATTCCTGTTGATTTTGTCATCCTTGACATTGAGGAAGACGCCATTATTCCTATGATTTTTTGAAGACCTTTCTTGGCAACCTCAGAAGCATTGATTGATATGCTTAAGGGTGAGCTAATCTTACGAGTAGACGGAGAGCAAGCAGTATTCAAGTTCTTTGACAAAGAGGATCTCACACCTGAAGTTCAACAGTAAGATCAGGTTTACTACCTTGGAGTAAAGAAAGAAAAGGAGGAATCTCCTCAAGAAGGTAAACCAAAGGTTAAGATTGAGAAACCTGCGAGCAAGGAAAAGTATGTAAATGCCAAATTCAAAGTTCTTAAGGCTACTATATCTCACTCATATGCACAAGAGCAGTATGGGAGGACACAATTTCAGAATGATGGAACTTGGTTATCACTAAGCTCATGCTTTGAGCCACCATGAAAATAAATCAGGTACATCAAGCTCATGACGTTATACAAGCGCTAGGGAGAGGCAATCTACCATTTTACTATTTTTAGTTTAATTTTCCTCTTTGTTAAATAAAGAAAAATGCAAAAAGATAAGAGAAGATGTATTGAGACTAATGATTCAACAATAGGTGAAAGTTGCAGGTGATGATGAGGGAACAAAGCACCATTGTACAAAAGTTGTTCTTTTAGAGCGCTTAAGCGCTCTAACATGCATTAAAGCGCTCAAATTTAACAAAAGTTGGCTCGAATAGAGCATTTTAGAACGTCTAACAAACAAGCCAGAGCGCTTAAGCGCTCCAACGCGCGCTAAAACGCGCTCAAGTCTTCAATTAGGCAAAAATCTCTACCTTAGAGCGCCAAAGCGCTCTCTAGAGCGCTAAAACGCGCAAGGCAAATAAAAATCAGTGCTCGAAGAGCGCTAAAAGCGCGCTCATGTAAATAACAACCCATAATTCTCTGCTTAAGCGCGCTCTAAGCGTGCTAAGGCGCTATTCCACGGGCCCAGGTTTTTAAAACCCTTTTATTTCCCTCTCTCCCTCCATTCACAACCTCTTTCCCCACGTTCCCCTCCACTCTCCCTAATTACCTCTGAAATTTCCCCGCCAAACCCATCACAAACTCATAGCACACAAACCTAATCCCTAACCGGTAAACTCACATCACTATAGTAAAGAGACTCATTTAGTTATAAGCTCATTCTCTTCTTCCTCTTCTAACGAAAACAAGGTATATTCTTTCTCTTTTCTCCATTATATTTTTTTTAACAACCTTGTGATTGTTTTTGAGATATCTGTTGACTAAGATCTTTTTCAAGTCCGCTCATTACAATTTGAATTTCAATTACAAATGTTTGGTTTTCTGATATGTGATTTTAAGATACACCATCTAATTGGGAATTAGGGTTCAAAATTAAGAACTTCTTCCAAGATTGTTGAGTAAATTGAAAGATACCATGTTTTATTGATAACGTTATGATTGACTGATTGAGACTTAGGGAATCCAAAAACTCAATTTGGGAAACTCAGTTGGGATTTCTAATGGTGTTGGCCTTTAAGTACACTCAATACACACACCATATGTTTGACATAACCATTGAAATCACATGGTTTCATAGGAAACTAGTGTCTATAGAGTACGAGAGAGAAGAACCATTTGCAGTGGTTGAATTTGTTCTCAAGGGTATCATAATCCCTGGAGAGCAATGGGACCCAACAAAAGACCACAACCGCCCCAAGAGATTATGGTTGAAGCAACTAAATGAGGTAGCCAATGTTTGGTACCACTTCATTGTTAGCAACATCATACCTACTACCAACCTGACGAAGGTGGTAGTAAAGAGAGCCGTATTAATCTACACAATCATGAAGGGATTAAAAATAGACCTCCCTCAGATCTTAGCCGACAACATATATGACATAGCACACACAAAAATGAAGAAAGCTGCCATTGGACACAGCTCCCTGATCCAGCGGCTATATCAGGAAGCTGGAGTAGAGGTTCCCACTGAAGGGAAACCAGTGACTTTGCATCCTATCATAGATGCAAAGTTTATTTCCACATACGTAAGACCTCCAGCTCCAGAGGAACAAACTGCCACAGCAGCCGGCACGAGGGAGACTGAGACGCGTACCAAGACCTCCTGCACCAGCTGAGAGAGAGTCGGGTCAGACAGTAGAAAGTCAGATGACTACACTGGAGACCCAGCTGGGATTTATTCAGTGCAGGAATAGGTACATGCAGCGAAGGCAGCAGGATTATCAGGCATATATGAGTGCACAGATGGCGTATCTCTGCATTGGCAGACCAGACGGACCTGGTCTATTTCAGCCAAAGCCATATGATGGATCAGAGGAGGAGGATGATTACGATGCTGCTTGGAAGGATACCACTATATCTCAGGCCACTACTTCACAAGCTGCTACAAACCCGACTAATGATGCAGAGGATGACCACCAGGAGGAGGCTGGGGATGATACAGAGATGATTCCAGCGATAGTACGGGATGCTGAGGACGAGGAGATGGATGATTAAGCACACCATTAGCTCACTTGCGGATCTACATTTTGCACTTTCCTTATTTTCTTTTCTTTTATTTATGTTTTGTGATTTAGTTTGAGACTATTGTTATTTTGATAGGGTGATGAGCTAACCCTGTGACATCTATTTTATGTTCGCTCTGACAACTAATTCATTGGATTGATCTATGTTGTTTCAGAGAGAGCGACTATTTTTTATTTCTCGACGTGACTTCTTTTTAGATTTAATCCTATTGCTGAGGACAATAACATTTAAATATGGGAATGGGGAACGCGCGATTCATCAAAGTACGACTGCGTGAGCTAGAGGAACTTCATGAGTACACACAAAACATTAGGCTAAAATAGGGAACTATCTCAGATCCCTAATTCTTTGCTTTAGCGTAATTCTTTTTTAATTGAATTTTAATACTTAGTATGAATATTGAAAAGCCAAAACCCATTGAAATTGTGAAAATTTAAAAGATTTTTTTCTTTTTACTCTGTGCAATTAAATGATTGGCAAGAAATTTGATCAGTGATTTGATTTATGGCATGATGATGTACTTACATAAATTTTGATAATGAGCATTAATGTAATGATTTGCATGATTCATCTAAATATTTTTTAGTAATGAAATTTATTAAGATGAAGGACAGGAAATTTATTGTGCACCCATAACCATAAGGTTTTGAGCCTATACAGAAAATTCTTATTGAGTGTGCATTCCCCTGTATGAGAGACTCTAGAATTTGCTTTGTTTCTTGCTCGAAATGGTTTGTGATATATTTTGTAGAGATGATAGAGGCATGTTCTTTCTTTAACTAGATGGCCAAATAGCTAACCCTTTTTATATTCCTTTGTTGAGTCCTTTGAGCCTAGACCTATTATTCATTGAAAACCTACGAATATGAATATCCACTTCCCATACATATCCTTGCCTTAAATTAGATTGAATTTCAGATTTGGATTGAGGAATGGATAATAATTGTTATATTTTAAATGTTGTTACATGGGAAAATACAGGTGAGAAAGGGGCAAAGCCAAAGAAAGTAAGGTTGGTTAGAACAAGAAAGGAAACAAAGAAGAGTAAATTTACTCAGAAAGAGAAAAAGGAAAGAAGTGAAAAATAAGAAGTGAAATGCTCCAAGAAAAGAGAACAATAAAAGAGAGGAAAGTTCAGGGTAAGAAAAAGAATGAACTGAAGAAGAAAAATTGTTTACAAAATTGTTAAACAATTACACTTATTCCTCTTTGAATCTGAACTTTAATCTTGGAACTCTTTCCCTAAATTTTTCCCTTCCTTTAAACAAGCCACTTTACAACCCTAATGAAGACCCCTTGATCTGCTCGATATATCATAAGAACTGTGGAGAGCGAGAATATAAACAAGTCTATAGTAGTGTTGATTCAGTGGAAGAAGAGTGAAACACCAACCCCCTAAACAGTTGAGTATGAGTGAATTGAAATCCTAGTGAGGGAATGTTTCAGAAATTTTTCCTTATTCTTGATCTTAAGTTATTGCAACTTTTAACTAATTCTGTTGATTGATGTATTATTCATTAAAGTCTGAATGCTCTGTAATCATTTCTGTAATTGAATCCTTCCTATCAAAATTCCATGCAATTGAGAATTCCTGCTCCGATTTTCCTTAGTTCATTTTGATTGATTGCTGAGCACAGCAATATTCGAATCTGGGAATGTTTGATAAACCCTTAGTTTACCATGTATTTGGGTTAATTTATACAAGAATTACATAGTGGATTCCATGGGGTTTTTACATTGTAAAATCATAACGATTGGATTTCTAGCTAACATGTTGTAGTCTTGCTTATTTTGAAGGTATTTTGCACAAAAGAATGCTTAATAGAGCAAAGGAATGAAAGGAGATGTTTGAATACCAAAGGAAGTCCAAAGAAAGCAAGTTACAAGCAATTCAGAAGTTAATGGAGCGCGCTTAAGCATTCTACAGCGCGCTTAAGCACACTAATGAAGCAAAACAATCAAAATCTACTGGAGGAGCGCGCTTTAACGCGCTATAGAGCGCCAAAACGTGCTAGGAACAACAAGTTTACTTTCAAAGAGCGCGCTTAAGCGCGTTACCGAGCGCTAAAGCGCGCCAAGGCAGATGGAATTAACCTATTTAGAGCGCTATAGCGCGTTGATGAGCGCTAAAGCACGCTGATACGTCAAAGCTCAGGCCCTATTAGTATCAGTATCCAATTTAAGATTGGAATGAAGATTCTATAGAAGATCTCAATGGAAATTAAAAGATATGTTTCTTCTCTATAAAAAGGATGGTACATCCCAAAACAGGGGAGCTTTTGACGAATTAGAGAAGAGAGAAGAATTCTATTTTGGAGCATCGAAGATTCAAGACAACATCACATCAATGGAGTCTTGGGGAATTATTTTTTATTTCAATATGCTAGGCTAAGTTTTTATGTAGTTAGAGGCAGATGGACCCCATTTGATTCTTATTATTATGAGTTAAATTGTGTCTGATTTCTTCTCTTTCTATAATTGAATGAATTTATCTATTTTTAATGCCTTTTATAAGTTCGCTCCTTATAGATTGATTTAGGAAAATTGCATGACAATAGGAATGGTAGTGCATGAACCGTGATTTGATAAATTCATCATAATCCTTGTGATCTAGGAATAGACATAGGGTAATTATGCAATTTTTAAATTCTTGATCTTAATGCATGTTTTCTTGGGGAATAACCGGGGAACTAGGGTTCTTTCAAGAATACATAGAATTAGAGTAACAAGGGATTGGGCTCTAATTAGTTCAGAAAGAATTGATTGTCGTTATTTTAAGAGTAGATTGGTAACTATTTTACTCATAATAATAAGAGGATAATGGGGGAAGTCGAAACCCTAACTACGTTCGTTTTGATAATTTAACAACTCATCTTTTTAATTGCTTTTAATTCAGAAATTGCATGTTATTGATTGTTTTTTAATTTCAATTTTCTCCATCTAAATATTGATTGTCCAACTAAACCGCGATTAGCGAACTAGTGTTTGAAACCCAATCCTCGTGGGAACGATCTCGTATTCCGGTACATTTTATTACTTAACGATTGGTGCACTTGCCGAGTCGCAACAGATGCCATATGAAAGGATCACCTCTCTTAAAAGTTTAAGCTATTAGGTGAAGGTCCAATGATGATTTTATATCTCTTAAGTAAAAAAAAATCACCTCAATTGCTGAAACAATCATCTGGATAAGGCGATCAAATACACTTGTTCTTTCAGCTTCAAAAGACTTCCAGTGGAGAAGACATTTGTGAATGGTAAATGCAGCAACATGCTTTCCGTGATTGAAACCAATATTTTTCATAACACAGTTAACAAGTGCATCAACATTCTCCTATAGTGAAAGAAGTGTTAAAATTGTGAACTGTATTTGCATGAAGAATTGACAAATTAAATATCAAATTTTAAGCACATACATGTTGCTGTTCAATGTAGGATCTCCTCAATTTGCTATCAGATTTTAAGCACATACATGTGACATTCTGTGTTTCCTGCAAAGACAACTCATTTTAGATTCCACTAGAGACAAGCTGGCTTGTCATAGAAAGGCACACAGATTGAAAGAGTAGAAAGCAATGTACTTACAACAGCTTTCTGATTTTCTACCACATGGTGACCATTTTCCAACTTCTGCAGATAAAATAATCATAATTCAAAAAGATTTCAGAGTTATGTATAGTGAATGAGAACCTATATACTTTCACAAGCACAATTTACCTCACATACATGGGTAGAAAGGTGCCCTGACATTGTTTTCGCAGATGAGTTTTGCACAGACTGTTGCCCAAGAACCTGGTTTTTGGATTCCACATTTGAGAATATCTCTTCAAACCTATAAATACTAATTAAAGAAAAAAATGGTCATGATGGTGCAGATCTTGTAACTGCAAATACAATTGATGGATGATTGTTGTTCAAAGACCGGAGACAAGTAATACATCAACATCAACAACACCTTTATTCCAACTAATTGGGGTCAGTGGTAGATAAACCTAAATGAAAGATACGAAGAGATTGAAAAAAGATAAAAATGAAATTTAAGTGTATATATATATATATATATATATATATATATATAGAGAGAGAGAGAGAGAGGGTAAACAATTGAAAGGGAAAGTATATTAAGGTAAACTAATAATAATAGAGATATGAAGGAGGGACACACCAAAGTAAGAAAGTAAGACAAAAATAAAAATAAAATATACATATATATATATATATATAAGTAAAAATAAAAAAGGGTGTGGAAAAAATAAATAAACAAGCAATAAAAAGAGAGGGAAGGGGAAGGGGAAAAGAGATAAAGAGATAAAGGAAGGGGAAAAGAGATAAAGGAAAAGAAGGGGAAAATAAGGAGAAGGGGGAATGAAGAGGAAAAGGACTAAAAAAGGACCATCTGGATTATTACTGGAGACAAGTAGTAGTTCAAATTAAATATGTATAATATACCATCGAAGTTTAATCACAAACAAAACCTTTGCATAGCAGACTTCAACTGGATTATTTTTGTTTCAGCATCCAAAGCCTGCTTCAACCTTTCTTCACTAATTTTGTTTGCCTCTTCATACCTTTTTTCTGTTTCACCAATTTTCTTTTCCAGTGAACTCACCAAGGTCTGCAATGGACGCCAGGAAACACAAGATTAATAGTAAGATATGGTCACCTATCCGTCCCAAGACGTAAGAACATTCAAGTATACCAATAGACTTTCTATCAGTGCAGAGTAGATATCTATGCCCATAATCAGCTCACCTTGAGTTTCTCATTTTCACTAGTGAGCTTATCCAACAAAGCATGGTCAACAACAGGAACCTCCTGTATGACAGGCACTCTCTCTGCTTCTCTTTTAGCAGCCTCACGCTCCTTATGAAGCAATAACTTAATTTCTTTAAACTGGAATTGCATCTCTTGCAAAGCAGACTGTAATTTTTCGTTTTCTTGTCTTTTTGCTTCTTCCATGTCAATCTGCATTTGTTAACAGAGAATTAAGCTTTTAAAGGAAAGATACTAAATAGTTTGTATAGAGAGAAATATATTTTTATCCATAATACAAATCAAGTTTACAGCGTCAATTAAAGTTTCTAAAATAAGTATTGCTACAGAGCTAACAGATCGCACACCAATATATAACTTAATTAATTTGTGTGCTTAACATGGTGCTGGAAATTTGCAAATTGGCCACAGTAAAATAATTTCAGTTAGCAGTTAGCACTAACAAAATAATAGTGTCATTTACCGTCAAGCATTTTTCCAGCTGCAACCTCAATGTAAGGTCTTCAACTTGTTTTTCAAGATTATTTTTGGCAGCTTGGAGAGCTCCAATTTCTCTTGCAGCCTGAAATAAAAAAAAAAATTAAAATATTACTAAATAGAAGAAGAAAATATCATTTAAAGAGATCTTGCTAGTAGAGTATGATAGGCCACCTCTTAAAATGGTATAGAATAGAAGTAAAAAAGCTGCGGGGGATCAAAATGAGTAGTGCAAACATGGAATAAACATGGGGTGCGTGAATGAGTTTGTTATGGAATACTCTGAGGTGGAAACAATTGGTTAAAAATGTAAGTATATATTAGAGAATAATATAAATAATTAAAAAGACCTTCACCCTAACACCTTAAGGTTTTGGGTTGAAATGATTCTTTACATGGTATCAGAGCTTTATTGACCATAAGGTCACAAGTTCGATCCTCATCGACCCCCACTTGTGAAATTAGGCCTATGCAATATCCACGTTTCAAGCTCAAAGGGCTCTTACATGAGGGGGAGTATTAGAAAATAATATAAACCATTAAAAAGACCTTCACCCAACACCTTAAGGTTTTAGGTTGAAATGGTTCTTTACAGTATATTAGGAAGACTGACGAGGAAAAAGGGGTATGGAGGAATTTGGGTATTGCCGTATTGGGAGAAAGCTGACCTCTACAAGTGGTGTATTTTTCCTTTTCCACTTACTGTTTCCAATGTTAATCTGTAATTTCTCCAGTTACACTACATGGAATACAAACAAACACATTTCTCTGTTCTACAATTCTCTATTGCTTTTACGTTTTGTTTTCTCCATTTAAACTCTGGTAGTACCCATCAGAGTATAATCGCATTACTTGTACACAGTAAAAATCTTGCCAACCGCAGCTGAGATTTAACGCAAGCTAATAAAATTTAGGTGGTGAGACTCATCCGGTGCTACAATGAGTATGGGTGAACTTGGAATTAGGGGAACCTTAACACAGTTCTCATGAATAAAGAAGGCACTGCAATGTTTCTTCTGACAGTTTTTCCTTCTGACAATATCCAAAAAGTGAACTCACTTTATATAAATAGTATCTTAAGTCCTATCAGTAATATCGATAAACTTACCATATTAGTTAATAAAACATTAATTGATGCATTCGAAGGAATTTCTCATTTTTTTGGGGGGAGGTGTTACCATCTTGAGCTTTTGTAATTCTCTCCGAGCAACTTTTCCTCTCCATGCACATTGTGCTATAATTGATGCCTTCTTTAAGTTCGTAAAATGATGCTGTGCCAAGTATTTCCGGCAATGGCTCTGCAATACACAATAATCACAATTGCAACGATAAACAAAAATAAACCAGAAAAAACAAATAAATAAAACCAGGCTCCGTAACAATGGTTTTGTTAAGGATGTGTAGACATTGGACAATAAGTAGTAAAAATATTTTAAAAAGTCTTAGTGATGCATTTTCAAAATGTTCTCTAACTGAATGACAATAGCTGCACTAGTCTGCTTCCTGAAGTTCAACTCACAACGAGCATCCATCCCTCTCATACCAGTCTGAATAGAAACAGCAGATCTACACAATTCTTTGTATGCCATCTTGAGCTTTTGTAATTCACTCCAAGCAACTTTTCCTCTCCATGCACGTTGTGTTATAATTGATGCCTTCTTTAAGTTCGTAAAATGATGCTGTGCCAAGTATTTCCGGCAGTGATTCTGCGATACACAGTTGCAACGATAAACCAAAATAAACCATAAATAAAAAAAGCAAATAAAACCAAGCTCAGTAACAATGGTTTTGTGAAGGATGTGTAGACATTGGACGATAAGTAGTAAAAATATTTTAAAAAGTCTTAGTGATGGAATTTCAAAATGTTCTCCACCTGAATGACAATAGCTGCACTAGTCTGCTTCCTGAAGCGCAACTCACAACGAGCAACCATCCCTCGCATACCAGTTTGAATAGAAACAGCAGATCTATACAATTCTTTGTATGCCTTCCTAGCGATATGCATGCGGAAATACCTCTGAATCATCAAACTAGAAGTCTCCCACCGCAATCCCTCGTAAACTTGCCGAGCAACTTGTCCTGTGATCAGCAATAAAAAGCCTCATAAGACTTCAAAAGTACATGGTTTTCCCTAAATTCAACTTGTTAGCTAATATTTCGAAAGAAAATTAGCAGAGACCTCTGCATGCTGCTTGAATAAGTATAGCGGACAAACGAAGTAAGCGAAAACTTCGGCAGGCCAAATAGGAACGGACTTTCCTCTGAATAATGCTTGCTGACTTTCCTAAGACACTTTTATGGGTATCCAGTTCTGCCATTTGACCAGCTCGAAGAAACACTTTTGTTTTACCAATCTGCAGCAATAAAGAGAACCAGTAAAATAAGTCACCAAACAAAATATAGCCTTGTATAGAAAATCTGCAGTTACCTGATGTAACGATTAACATACATGGTAGCAAGCACAGATGGGCATAAATAACAATTTCAATTCACGACAAACTTGACAAAGACATAAAATAGTTCTCATTCCTTAACATAAACTATACTTTCAAGATTTACAGGCCATAGAATGGTCATGAAACATGGAAAAGGAAAGAAAAAAGATAGGTTACCAGTGGTCCCAGCAGAAACTCCAAAGCAGAAACAAGATAAACCAAAATGACTTTTATTTTATGAGTTCCCAATGAGAAAAACATTATAAGAACTTAGAATATTGTTTGGGGAGTTTTGTCAATACCCAGGTCAATGAAGATTTCTGAGTATATAGCAATTTTCTAACCCAAGTGATTCTTATTTAATAGATTAAAAAATGTTATGACCCATTTCAAAAACAAATTTTCCTAAATAACATTGACCAAACTCAAATACAAGAATAAGTATCCTAAAGAATTAAAGATCTGATCACATGGTAACAGTTACCTGATAGCCTTTAAGTCCAACCTTCTCCAGAATCCTCTTACAAGCAGTGACCTCATCAAAACTAACATGACTAATTTAAAACATGAAATAACTCAGGAATTTTAGAATAACATAACTTACAGGCCTGATAAGGAAGATTACCACCTATGATACCTTCCATCCAAAGCTTCAGGAGCAAGAAGCCCAAATCGATCCACAAAGTCATCAAAGGTTTCTCTAGTAGGATACCCAGCATAGCTTATCCTAATTGCCTCCATAACTCCCTACGATCACACTATGTAATAAGCATAAACTCACACAGCCACAGGTTAAACTTCAATTACATAACTAATTATATGGTTCAAAACCACGGGGAAATGCAACCAGTCTTACCCCACAACGCAGTTGCTCAAAAACATTTTTATTCTCAAAAATTGCTGGCTTAAGAACATTATTGGGTTTAACACATCGAATGTAATGTGGCTCTTTGTCACCGAGTTTTACAAATAGCGATTGCAATTGTTGCTGCACGACATATGAACAAAGATTTCAAAACTGCAGAGGTTAAGCAAGAAAACCAAATCATGTGTCTTTAAAAAAGGAGAAAAATACCAACCTTAAACCCGGAACCTATTGAAGAGAATTGTTTGGATGATTCCTCAGGTGGGGAAAATAAACCCGAAACAAAGGGGCATTTGGAAGCATAAAGAAGTGTCTGGTGTTCTGCAACAACATAATCTTTGTTCTTGTCCAGGAACAATTCAGTTTGATAAGTGACCTAAAATAGACACAGGTTAAGCATGTATTTTCCAAATTACAAAAAAATCACATCTAGCATTCTGGTCCTATATTTACACCAACTACCCTTTTATAATAAATCTGGGAAAAAGAAAAAACTATCCCAACTTACATCACCAGCATAATGGCAAATTGTGAAGTCACTACGCGACAATTTGGGCTTGCTGAACCTTTTATTGTTTTTGAACCTCTGATACAGCTTTTGGGCAAAAGTTTCATGTGTTGATTTAGGAAACATGCTGCAAAACACATACAGCTATCTGAGCATCAACGAAAATAGTTAAAAAGTTATGGTAGAATAAAATGAATGAACTAAGCCAGAACTACTGAGATATTAAAATTCACAATAACAATACTAAGGTGCCAGTAAAAAGCATACTTACCAGGATTCATCAAGAAGAGAAATAATGCCACCAGGTTTCTGAAAATGAATACATAAAACAAAAAATTGATAAATAATAAATCCACTAATGACAAAATGCCCAAATACCCTATACTATAAGCCTGTAAATAATAATGGAAAAATAATTAAAAAAACCTTGACTAAGTATTATATCAATTTGTCTGCACTCAACTTGCAAACATAGTTTCAAGGTAATCATATTTTCCTTTCCCCTTTTTTATCGAACTTGTTATCAAAACCTTGTTCTTAATAGACATAAATTGGTAACTTCAACATTTTCATTCTGAACCCATAAAGAGAAATGAATCTGACCCTTTTGTGTCTATCATTTGACATCAGGCAAATATTCGCAGCTACGAAGTTTGGGTTGATTATATAAACCGCATCAACTGTGATTTTTGAAAAATTCCCTCCATTTTGCTTATGTATGAGAAAGAAATTAAAATACTTTGTTAAAGAATAATATATACCATTAAAAATCTCTCACCCACCAGCTTAAGCTTTTGGGTTGAAATGGCTCTTTATATGGTATCAGAGCCTCAGCGTCACGGGTTCGATCCTCTCACTACCCCCACTTTCTCTTGTGGAATTTTCTTAGCACAGGTAGGTGGACCTGTTCATTGTCCACTCTTCAAGCCCAGTGGGCTCTCGTGTGAGGGAGCGTGTTAGAGAATAATATCAGCCATTAAAAAGCCCTCACCCACCAACTTAAGCTTTTGCCTCTCGTCGCCACCGTAAAATTTTCCGGGGACCTTTTGGACCAAGAGGACCTTTGTTTGATTTTTTTTCCCAAATCTATCAGTCTACGGGCGTTACTGTTCATCGCGCACTGTTCACCGTGCTACTGGTCATTGTCGAAGTTAGAAGTCGTTTGGGTGTGCTTTTGAGTGTTTTTTGTGCCTCCTGTTCCTTTTCTTTTTTATTTATTTTTCGCATTATGGCCAACTCCAATGATGATTCGATTGTTGCACAGCCTGTTGCGACCCCGCTTGGTCCTAATGATCTTCCTGCTCTACATCAAAGTTATCGACTTGATGGGTCGAATTATTTGTCATGGTCTTAGCTTATTCGCACTACCATCAAGAGTCGCAATAAGATTGCTCATCTTGATGGCCCTCTTACAACCACTGATCCTAAATTTGCTGTCTGGGATAATAAGGATTCCCTTATTATGACTTGGTTATACAACTCCATAACTCCTGAAGTAGGTCGTCACTGCATGTTTTTGTCTTCCACTAGGGAGATTTGGGAAATTGCCCGCTCAACCTACTCCTTGAAACAAGATATGGCTGCGTGATATTAATTACGCAATAAAATCTTTTCTACTAAACAAGACTCCTTATTTGTGACAACTTATTATGGTGTTATGAAGGAATTATGGATTGAGCTTGACCAATTTCAAAGTCTGAAGATGCAATGTACTGCGGATGCTACTGCCTTAGCCAAGGAGGTGGAAAATGAGAGTATTTTTGGTTTTCTTGCTGGTTTGAATTCCGAATATGATCCTATTTGGTTTCAGATACTTGGCAAAGACATATTACCATCCCTCTCTGTTGTTTTCAATACTGTTCGGGGTGAGGAGACCTATCGAGGAGTTATGATGCACCCCAACACATCAAATAAGTCTGCTATGCTATCATCCTCTGAGGTTGTTGCTGTTTCTAGACCCATTGATGGGTCTGCTATGATCTCAGCAAAAAAAAAGGCTCTTCTCAAGGGCGTTCCTTCACCAAATCTACTGATGGTGCATCCTCTAGATCCAAGAAAGATGATCGCTAGTGTTCCTATTGTAGAAGGGCAGGCCATATCAAGGATCTATGCTTTCGCCTCCATGGAAAGCAAAATGTCTTTGACAAGATAACAAAGATGTGTGGTCAAGTTCATTTAGTTTTCTCTGGTGTAATTGCTGCTCCTAATGAGACACAACCTGCATCTTCGAAACTTACTTCTATACGCCGAGATGAGTTGGAGCGGATTCAAACTATGCTTGATTATGTTGAGTCTGACATCTGGTACTAGTGCTTTAGCTATAATTGGTACGAGCTCTACTACTCATTCTTTTCTTGCTTCTTGTACTAATTTTAAACATTCTTGGATTATCGATTCTGGTGCTACTGATCATATAACTTGTTGTACCTTTCTTTATTATAACCCTACTGTTGGCACCCATACAATAGCCGTAGTTGATGGCTCAAACACGTCAGTTGCGAATTTTGATAACATATTCTTATAGTCTTCCTTACATATCCAAAATGCTCTTCATGTTCCCAAACTCCACTAATCTTCTTTCTATCCATAAAATTACCAAAGATATGAATTGCACTATAACAATCTTTCCTGCTCACTATGTTTTTCAAGATCTCACCACAGGGAAGAAGATTGGGGGTGCTAAGGAGCGGGATGGGCTGTACTATCTAGTTCCAGAATCTTCCAAATAAGGTGTTAAGGATCACCTCTTGCTGATTCATGGCCAGACTATTGCTGATTCTTTAATTTGGCTTCATCATCAACACTTGGGGCATCCTCCATTTAGTTTGCTTAAGTCTTTATTTTCAACGTTATTTTTGTCTAAGTCTGTTGAGTCTTTTCATCATGATGTTAGTGAATTTGCAAAACATCATCGTGTGTCCTTTCCTTCTAGTACCATTAAAAGTGTTGAACCTTTTGATTTTATTCATTCTGATGTTTGGGGTCCTTCTAAAGTCTCATGCTTCTAGTAATAAATAGTTTGTTTCTTTTATTGATGATTGCACTCGTGTAACCTAGATTTACTTAATGCATGAAAAGTCCGAAGTACCACAATTATTCTTTCAATTTTATAAAATGGTTGAGACCCAATTTGGTAAACGAATTAAAAAACTAAGGTCCGACAATGATACAAAATCTGTCAATCAATGTCTTTCCCAATTTATCCAAGATCAGGGCATGGTTCATGAACTTACTTGCGTAGACACCCCTCAACAAAATGGGATTATCGAGCGGAAGAACGTCATCTTCTTGAAGTTGCTCATACCTTACTTTTTCAGACACATGTACCCAATTGCTACTAGGGAGATGCCATTCTTACTATTTCCTTCTTAATCAACTGCTTACCCTCTCAGGTCCTTGACAATGTAAGTCCTATTCACTCAATAACTTCATTCTTTCCCTCTGTTCCCACTATGAAAAGTCTTTAGCCACGAGTGTTTGGGTGTGTTGTCTTTGTTCATATTCATAAACATCATCACAATAAGTTAGATCCTAGGGCTCTCAAATGGGTCTTCTTTGGTTATGCTCCTGATAAGAAAGGTTACAAGTGTTATTATCCTACCAGTCAGAAATCTTTTATTTCTATGGATGTCACCTTTCATGAATCCGAGTCATTTTTCCCAAGTCCTCATCTTCAAGCGGAGAGCAGTTCTAGCAGTTCCTCAACAGATCCATCACCTTCTTTCTTTGAGTCTGGATCTTTCGTGTCTACTCCTACATCTCTTCCTCTTGTTTATAATCCTCCTGCGTCTGATTCATCCAATACACCGGAAATACGGAAGATTGTGACACCTGATTTGGGAGATTGAGATATTTCCTAGGGATAGAGGTAGCTCTAGAAGGGACGGCTTGGCTCAGCGGTAAGCTTGCTTGCCGTGGTGTGTCAGGTCGTGGGTTCGAATCAGCCTCTCTGCAAAAAGTAGAGGAAAGGTTGCCTAGAGTATTCCCTTCCCCAGACACTCACGAAGTGGGTATTTGAACTGGGTCGGCCCTTATAGAGGTAGCTCTGATACCAACTTGAAAAATGGAAGGAAAATTTATTATTGAATTGTAATTACAACTATCCAAAGAGTTCTCTATTTAAAGAGACTAATTGACCTATTGGGCTAAGCCCAAAGAAGATTCTAGAATACAACAATAAATAATAAATAAAATAATAATTATTTACAATATACTTAGTTTTAACTTCCCTGTGAAACTATTTTGGGTAACATCCAAACAAGGCATGGACGGAACATTGAATTGTTATAACTCACTCGACTATCGATAAGCAGATTAAAACCGCCCATTAAACCTCGATTAACGAGGGTAAAGGTGAGGGTAATTCTTATACGCAGCCTTACCCTTATCCCAGTGACCTTTCAGTCATAAACGAACAGTTTTACCACTGGCTCGCCCTTGTTTCTTAAAAGAAAAAAAAATTAAGGAAAAATAAATAAGAAATAAGAAATATATAAATAGGGTTTATACTTACTACTCAAAAAGTTTATCACCCTTACAACCTACTTAATCACCGTTGGATCAGAATTAAATCTAATGGATATAATCCTAATTATCACTCTTCATCCTCTTTCACCTTCTCTCTAGATCTGACAACTCTCTCTCTACCATTTCTCTTCCGCCATTTTCTTATTCGTGAGCAATTCATTAGGATTATAGGAAACAATATGGTATACCAAATTTATATTTATCGCCAAATCCATGAACATGTTGATGTTTGGAATTGAGGCAAGATGATGGAGAGAATCAGCACCTATTTCACACAATACAAAACGAAAATTCCTCTCCCTCCGCGCATCATCCGTTAAAAAAAAAATTATAAAAAAAAAATTATAAAAAAAAAATTATAAAAAACAATTATAAAAAAAATTGATTAATCACCTGAATTCATCAATTTTATGTTGCTAATTTTGATGTACTTAAGAATTGACATGAGAATTGTTCGTAACACCATAAGGTGTAACACTAGCTTAGGCACTGGCTTATGCATTTATTTATTATGCACAAATTTTAGTGCAAACTATTGCATTTGGGCTGCAGATCTGGGTGCCTATAGAGAACAGCGTGCTGGAGCTTCGAGTGCTATTAGCAATGGTGGAAGAGAAAGGGTAGAGAGTTGTCAGACCTAGAGAGAAGGTGAGAGACGATGAAGAGTGATAATTAGGATTATAAGGGTTGATTGTGAACCATTAGATTTATTCTGATCCAACAGGGATTAAGTTAGTTGTAAGGGTAGTAAACTTTTTTTAGTGGTATGTATGACACTCCCCAAATAAATATATGATATACTTGCATGACAAATAAAAATTGGAAAGCTGGATGAGAAAGTGCAAGGAAAGTTGAAGGATGGATACCGTACCGCATAAAAGTCAAATAAGACTTAGTGAAAGTCAACATCCCAGTTTTTAACAACTTCCATTCCCAGCCATAGTCTAAAGTTTTAATCAATTCAAAACCAATATACTTTTTATGCTGAAGTAGACAATAATACATAGTAAGTTATATCCAAAATTTAAATTGGGTTTAGATTTCTTTTTTGAGCTTTATTACTCTTCTTTCACATAAGATAAATCTTATGTTGTAGAGAGAAAATGGGGGGTCCCATCATTACAAGAAAAAAAAAAGTGGGTTGCGAAAATCGAGGTGAGAGAGCAGGAGAGAAGTTATCTTATGTGAAAGGAGAGTAATATTTCCCTTCTTTTTTTGCTATTTTCTATTTTACAGAATAGCTTACGATAAGATAGCCACAAAAAATAAAAAATAAAAAATAAAAATAAAAGTACGAATTAAGCTGTGCAAATGCTTGGGATCTTTTCTTTCAAAAACTAATTTATAAATATTTTTTAAAAAGAGAATTGCTCTTTAAGATTTCTATAAAAAAAAATAATAATAAAGTTACTTTTACCCAAAAAATTTAAAAATATAATATTATGTCTAAAATTGTCTTGGTTACAATTTTCTAAAATGATTATTTTTTTCAAACTTTTGGGTAACGAACAAAACATTTCATCTCTTTGAAACATTACCACGGCATTAATTATGGTACTCAACCCAAATCATACTTTCTTGAAAGCAACTACATTTAGTATTGTGGTAAAATGAAACTACAGCTGTCTTTCATCCTCTATCTTCTATATTAATATGGAAAAGTGAATCTGATGTCTTCTAAATAACAACTTTATCCTAACAGTAAAAAGGGAACTGGAGCTAGTAAGTAGTAATTTAAAATTTTAAAACTCATCAATCATTAGGGTGTTATTGTCAGTTGGTAATTACTTGAAATTTTCAAAATCTTATATTCACTATTTTCTAATAACTTTAAAAAAAAAAATTTTTGATAGGCGAATTAATTTTACGGTGAAAATGAAGCTACATCATCCCTCTTCCACAAGCTAGCATGCAAGCTAATCGCTTTTAACTGCACGCACACATTACAATGGCCTTGAGACCCTATCAAATTTATAACTATCACCCTTCACATTTAATGCATATTTCTTAACAGAAAAGAACATCTTATACAAAAGTATGGTACAAAGACAAGGACATTCAACAGAATGATTGGGGAGTTAAAATGAAAAACCTTTTCAATGAGATCCAGAATATCTTGATTGTCAACAAATTCAATGTAACTCCAATCAATCTCCTCTTTTTTGTATTCTTCTTGCTCCATTTTGAAGACATGCTGCAGAAAAAATATTTGAGTATTACGAGAATGTATAAAATGAGTAGAAATAAGTATGCTTATGCTTATGTCTGTGATTCAAATATACGAGCAAGAGATGGTAGCAATTATCAAGAAAATAATCTCTCTTTCACAAACAAACCTCAATAAAATGTTGCTGAAGCTTTTCACTGGTCAAATTAATACAAAATTGTTGAAAACTGCAATTATTCACAGAACAACCAGGAATCAATTACAGAATCTACAGCTCTACCTTTATGTCTATTAGAGATGCAGACTACCACTATTGGTTGATGAAAAGGCAACAAATTTCATCGGAATTTAGTTAAATGGCAATATGCATGGGAGTTTTGAAGGGGATGAAGTGGAATAATTCATAATGGAATGGTTTGGAATGGAGAGGAGTGGAAAGGTTAAAGATCCCCCTCTCCACTGTTTGGTGGTCACAACGGTAATTAATGGAGTGGAGTGGATTACAAATTTAACTTTCAATCCAATTCTACACTCTGTTGGATGTTCACTTGAAGCAATGAACCCATGTTAACGGAAATAGATCTCTCATGTTTAAAAAAAAAATGACAAGGTCACATAAGAAAATCACAATCATATAAAGGTAAATTAACGGTTATGATTTTATAACTATCGATTTTAATATTTTTTCTCTCTCTTCTTTTATCACCATTGATCCATCTTTGTATGATTATGATTATCCACATGATCATATCTTCTTTTTTTTTAACATGAGAGGATCCACTCGCCCATGTTAACTACAGAACAAAGGTGTGTCAGTAATGCACCTGTTAGTCTTGAAACTCTCAAAACCATAAATATCCAGCACGCCAATTGAGGACTTTGAGTCAGTGTCTCGACCAATTAATTTATTAATTTTATCCACCAGCCTGCAAAAGATGACAGAAATTTACAGAAGCAGAACTTTTGCAAGTGCAGGTTCGTCATCAACATTTAAATTTGTGTAAATAATTGTTTAACAGTGTTTCATTATTATTTGTACATTACATTATACAATTACATGCTTTGTCCTACAAAATTTTATTTATCATATTTACTTAAAATTTACGTTAATTTTTACAAGGCAAACAAACTGATTTTTTTTTTCTCCTTGCATCGTACAGGTACTTAACTAGTTGAATTATTAATTTTATGCACCAGCGATGACAGAAATTGACAGAAGCGGAACTTCAAACAAATTTTTAAGCAACTCTAGCCAATTACAAACCATATCTTCAAGCAGTCTGTTCACATACTTACCAGTCAAACAACCTTGAGTACACAATCTTAGCCAAAGCATCTCGGCTTAGTGCAGCAGCTTCTGGATCCAGCCATTTTGTAATAGTTTCATCAGGAGCAACAATTACACGCTTGCAAAGAGAATCTTCAAGTGCCTTTGCATCACACCTGAATAAAAATTATAAAGCAAGGATTTCACATGGAGAGGATGTGAAATGCAAAACCTTACGAAGAGAATAATATATTTTAACGAATGCAAGCTTGCAACATTTTCTAACATGAAAAGTTCAGCAGCAGTTTGTAGATGGAACAAAGATTTTTCATCTTTGGGCATAGACGAATCCATTTCCTTCCCTTTTGTAAATTCAATATTGCCAAGATGCAAAATTGCAGCAACCACTCGAAATATTGCTTCCTGAAGAGTGATGGGCCAAAAAGCATTGAAGCACAGATCATACTTGAAGAATCTCATGATAAAATTACATAAATTCCAAACAAAATACCTGCTCCTCGGAACTTATTCCAACAACATCCATTGCTCTTCTTGTATCACAATATTCTTTAGACTCATCAAACCCATCCAACTCATAGCAATTTGATTGATTCAGGTAATGAAATGTTCTGGGGTTTCCTAATTTGTACTTCTGAACATCCTGCCAAAAACAAATAAATAAAAGGGTCAATAAAAATGAAGAAAATAGAATACAAAGAAGTTAATCACACACTTTATTTTAACAAGTAACACCAGCATGCATAATTATAATTAAGCCAAAAAATGACATATCTTACAACAAATAATGTTCGAAAAAATACATAAAGGTGATGAAGGAAAAGAAACCAACTCTTATGCTCTACCAAACCACTTTATAGATCCACTGGCAGACAGTTTACTTTAATGGTAAGTTACTCAAATTTATGATTCAATCCATAAACAAATTAATGTAGGCATAAACAGATGCTTGATATTTACAAATTGATTCTTTCCAAACATTCTGTCAATCTAATCTTCAATCAACGCAGAAGAAATACAATTACCTCCGGGGATGCAGCACAGAGCATATAGAAACAGTGATAATTCCTCTCAGATTCTGACACTTGGCAAACACGTGATCTTTCCAGCAGATAAGTTCTGATAGCAGCTCCAGAAATTCTTCCCTTCTGGTCAAATTGAATCTCCACAAACTTACCAAAACGACTGCAGAGGTCACAAATGAGAAAATAGTACAGATAAGACAGTAGCATAAAATTTGCAATATAAATATATAAGCAAAATAAATTTACTATCTTCCCACCTTGAATTATTGTTTCTAACAGTCTTTGCATTTCCGAAGGCTTCTAGAACAGGATTAGACTGAAAATCAAAGGGAAAAGGGCCAAAAAAATAAGACCAGCGAAGTGGATATACTGTAAGGTTTTAATAAACTAGGCACTTGCAATGGTTAAGAAACTAAATAAATAAATTTGTAGCACCCAACCATCTTAACAAAAACACCAATTCTAAAAAGGACTAACTCTCTTACCTCCAGGACTTTCTGCTCAACACTTCTATCTTCACCAGTATTAGCTCTCCCTCCTATGTACGCAAGATAGCGCAGTAGTAACTTGGTGCTTTCTGTTTTACCAGCCCCACTTTCACCACTAACCAATATTGACTGACTGATTCCCTCATTAATCATAAGACTAAATCCATAAAAATTTATATGGTCAGACTTGTAAACTAATTAAATGAACTATTTGCACAAAAGATACGAAACTACCTATATGCTGCATCTGCAACAGCAAAAGGATGTGGACTTAGCTCACCAAAACCTGCTCCTTTATATTGTGCCATCATATGGCTATCATATAAATGAGGAAGCTTTATGAATGGGTTCACAGCAATCAATATATTCCCAGTGTAAGTCTGGAAGCAAAATATTGGTATAAGCTCATGTCAAGGGAGTATAAAAACATTAAGATTCAGGGGAGACAATATTTGGAGAGTTGGCGTCTAATATACACACATAAATTTCATTGATATCATATCTTGATCTCAGATTATCTAGGACACCAGGCTCATGCAGATAAGCAAGCTTTGTCATATCATCCACTCCACATGGTGGGGCTTCCATATCTTTATAATAAACACTGGAAGCTTTAACAACAACCTGCAAATTTCAAGACAAAAAACAGAGGGGCAAGGATTCACTATGTTAAAACATCAGATAAGTTCTGAGTTGACTTCAAAAATTACAGGATACCCTATCTTCATTATGCTATTCTTAAAAGATACCCACTACTCATTCATGATTAAGAATTTAAATCACTAATAGCAAAACCTATTAGTGCTTACGAATTGGTGAAGAACAGGATTGAATTTAAATCAATACTATGCAAAGCATTCTCACCGTCTTCCCTGAAGTGCAAAGTACTTTGACTTCTTCCCCATGAACCTCCAAGACCTCACCATCTATCCAAGCTACAGCCGAATCCTCCACCCAAACATGGGAACCAACTACTGGATTGGCAATACCAGCCTACAATGCAGAGAGTGTCGCAATTTAAATAAACCAATAGAATCCGTTCCCTCTCCCGTAAAATGTATGCATAATCAAGCAACGAAAATGAAAAGAAAAGGAAAATGGTAAGTCAAGTTCTCTCTTTTAAATCCGACAGAAGTAATAGAAATATCTTTGTATATATTTGTTTGCTCTTCTCTCTTTTAAAGGGGCGTTTGCTAAGCGGGTAAATTTTAGATTTTCGGAATATGACATTAGTAATTTTATTTATCCACATTTGTCAAAAGATCATAAAAATTTATCAGATTCCCGGCATTTATTTGTGTGAAGCATTCTGCCATTGAAGAATACCACCGGCTGGGTGGTACCGTGGGAAAATTTACCAAATTTTTTGGAACCAGAATAGCCTTGTTAAATTTTCCAAATCTTCTTCCATTTTGCTCAGTTTTCTCGATTTTGCTTCCATGGAGTTTCAGCTTCAGGTCTCAAGGCAGCAGCGGAGGAGGACTGCCTAGAGGACCTAGTGGGTCTCTGGACCACCGGAGCCTTTTCTCTATTAGCTGTGTGCTTCATGCGTCCACTTGTCTTAGGTGCCATGACTGCAGCAGATGACCGAAGAGCAAGCTTGACGGGTGTGTCAAGTGCAAGAGAAAAAAGAGCTGAGAAATAACGATGAATTGTATTTCACCATCGAGGAACGAGTAACCGAAGATGGACATTTGAATGTAGTTGTTAGTGTGGAACAGGTGAAGGAAATCTGAAGAGGAAACAAGATGGTTGTAGGTGAAAACGGTATTTGGGGCTTAGTATCACCGGTGAAGGATCGAGGGGAGTGAGAATCGAAAAAAGAAATGGAGTTTGGGCTTTGTAATTGGGTCGGATTTAGTGAAGGCTAAGATGGATACCATAGCCTCGAGGAAAAGAACTCGTGATAGAGAAGCAATGAGATTTCTATTCAGTGATAGCTAAAGGCCCTGATTGATTTCTATTCTCAAAAATGCTTTTTAAATTTTTAAACTAAAAAACTAAAAAATCTGATTGGTATTGATTGTTTTGTAAAATAATTTTCAAAACAATGATTGCTTTTTAGTTTTAAAAACTAAAAAACGAAAACAACCCAAGAATGTTCTCCTATGCAGTTTTCTGATTTTTTAGTTTTCACGGTGGCATGATCGTAATTATCAGCATTCATTAATGGCAATTCCATAAATTTGAAGACTAAAAATAAAGTCGTGGCAATTTTGTAATTCTAAAATTTTATTAATTGCGTTTTCATAAATAACTACAACTTTTTTATAACTTTAATTTCACTATACTCAAACAAATTTTTTTGTTTTTTCATTTTCAAAATCAGTTTTTAAAATTCATATTCAAAACATTTTTTGAAAACTAAAAAGCAGAAACACTTTCAAACACTTTTTTATTCTTAAAACTGTTTTGTAAAATAGTTATGAAAACAATTTTTTTCTATATTTTTAATTTTTAAAGTTAAAAACAAAAATAATTCAGACATGTTATCTAAGATTGATTCTAAAAACAAAACAAAAAAGTTATATAGTTTTCAAAACAATTTTTTACAAAAACAGGTCGTACCAAATAAGTTCTTTTATTTTTTTGTTCTTAAAACTAAAAAACTATTTTTAGAAATAATAACCGAACAGAGCTTATTTATTGTGGTTCGGGACTACCATTCTTTTGGTGGTATAAATAGAAGGGTAAAAGTGAAAAAAAGAAAAAATAATAAAGAGAAAAAAAAATTGATGTTGTGAGAGAAAGCATCGAATTATTAGATATTCCTAGAGCATAAAAAATATTTCCCCAACGAGAAACGGAAATGGTGTTTGATAGATTTGAGGTAGTGCTGGATGGATGCGTGTATTTGCTATGAGAATAGTTCTGCAAAAAATTGATCCAAGTTGCCACGTATATTTCACCAAAAACTAAAAATTTGAGCCCCAATACTGCTCATGGGAGATAATTTATGGGAAATATTACTCTTTTTCACGTAAGATAATTTCTCTTATATTCTCTCACTTCGATTTTCGCATCTCACATATTTTCTTTTTAATTTTAAAACTAGGGGTTTGCATCTATCATGTCATATGACACAAAAAAATTTCCTACACACACAATATTTTGTTGGGTCCGCACTTTTTGAAGCCAAAATGTCACGTAAAATGAATTTCTATAACATTACACACTCACTTCTCCTATAACATAACTCTTATAAAACCTTTAAATCTAACTATACTCAAATAAGTTTTTATTGTTTTTGTACTCTCAAAATCAGTTTTTAAAATATATCCTCAAAACAGTTTTTTAAAAACAAAAACAGATTCCAACACACCCTTGAATTGTAAAAGTTAAAAAACAAATAATATTTTGAGAAGGGAAAAGTGTGAGTCATTTTTTTTTATAACAACATCTGAGTCATTTTAAAAGATATAAAGTTATGTGTAAGTGAGAGAAAGAGATAAATTATGAAGAAGAGAGAATGGACAAAAAATAAATAAAGATATGGGTCTCACTTTTTATGAGAGTGAAATGACACAAGACGTGTCATTTAAAACAAAGGAAAAGTATTTCTCCAGTCACCAGAGATAAAATTATCTCCAACGAACTTAAAACGACGTCATTTTGAGTTATAAGATTAAAAAATTATAAAGATGAAGACTAATATAACTCTTTAATATATTAAATTATAAAAATACCTTGATTTCTGCCCTAAAACGACGTCATTTTGAACTCACCGGACATAATTTATCTTTGGAGAAATCCTTTACGCTTAGAACAAACACTTTTTACTTTTGAGAATTATTTAAAAAAAAAAAAAAGACCGTCCGTCAAACAAGCTTTTTATATTTTTATTTCTAAAATTAAAAAACTGTTTTCCAAAATAATTATCATACAGGCTCTCCCCAGTCCCCACGTATGTCCACTAGAAAGGGCAATAAAAAAAGGAAAAAATATCTTATTTTTTACCGAAAATGTCAATTTACTTTAAGGATTTATCATCTATCATTTAACATGACCATAAAAAATTTCCTACACACACAACATTTTGTGGGGCCCGCAGCAAAAAAAAACTCTGGCACGCAAAACAAATCTCTATAACATTTTACAATCACTTTTCCTAAAACATAACTCTTATAAAACCTTACTCTAAATAACATATGAAGGATGACTCAGATAGCAAGCAGTAGTCCCCATAATTTTAATGCAACTGAAAGCACCAATAGACACCCCATAATCAGAATTCAGAAAATGGTTCAACGCTACATAGAACATATTTGAAAAGACAGTTGGAGTTCTAGTTCTTCTAAGTTGACTCATCTGGCTGCTATACATTTCTTATCATTAAGAAGCACTATTGAAAATTTTAACTATCAATCTCATATGTGTGAAAAGCTGTTGGCAATAAGAATCAGAAGACAACATGATATGACCACAGCCAGTATATAAGTCAACGCTGGTAACCATAGCGTAAAAGAAGGAATAACTGAAAAAAAGTTCCACACAAGCTAGCAATTCATAGACTAGTCTAGCATCGCAGCAAATTAATAGTAATCTTCCAAGACCATGTGGCTGAAAAGTTGAACTTGCTGTTTCTCCAAACAGTTTAGTAAAACACTATCCACTATAATCAGATTCCTATAATGTCGTTCGGTAATAACAAAGATCAAAATCCTGCTTCTACGTAATTTCAGATCAGCTCCCGACACAGATAAAAAACAACAACCCCACATGTGAAGAAGTAAAATTTCAAACGAAGTCGAATTTCATGTCACACCACAAAAGAACACAAACACAACACAGGACTTCGAATTGACTCAACCATGACCAAATTATATATGGGAAAAGTGTGTATAATTTTAAAGGATGTAAAGTTGTGTCAAGAGTTGACAAAAAAAAAAAAAGTAAAGATGTGGGTCTCACCTCTTCATGAAAGTGAAAGATATAACTTGTGTCATTTAAAAGATAAACATTTTTTCCATTATATATATATATATATAAAAAAAACAGAACGAGAAATGAATACCATTGCGTATCTGATAGATTGATCAGATCAAAATCTCGCAGTTGGTTCCGGATCTAGTTCCAACGGCTACAGCTCCACTCAAAAAAATGAATGATTTTTGCAATAGCGAACGGTGAAAAGTGAAAACAAAGGTATAATAATAATGATAATAACTAATAAGTAGCTAAATCTACGAAATGAAAACTGAGATGTGTATTGTTTTTATGCAGTGATGATGAAATTGAATGGAATAATGGAAAAAGCTTAAACCCTTCTTTAACAACAATAACAACAGCAACAGCTTTTGAAGAAGAGAAGAGAGTAAGCCTGATACAAGTCGAAGGTCAAATAGAAGTATCAACTTTTAAAGAAAAGAAGAGAGTAAGCCTGATAGGCTGATACAAGTCGAAAGTCAAATAGGAGTATGAACAAGCCAACGTGGATGCGTGATTATGAAATTTAGTGTAGTCACGTGGGTTGAACGTAAATAACAGAAATATGTGTGGCCGGTAAAACTAGTCGTGATAAAAGAATAAGGGGCTTATACTTTCTTCCTATAGTTTAAGTGTTTAAAATTAGTTATTGGAATAAGGACATGTATAAGAGCTCATTTAATAAAAAAAAGGTCTCCATTTCAAAAGTTCGACCTCAGAGCCTCTCATGCTCTGGTCTAATATATTAATTTTTATTTTTATTTTATATTTTTTATACTACTCATAATAGCACTTTCTCCTTTCTCAACCTTTTTCATCCCATTTTATTGATTAATTAAACAGATTTTTTGAATGATTTTGTTACATATTATATTGTTTGGATATACATTGAATTTATGAATCTTTGAGTAATTATTAGTATTGTTGATCGTATTGTTTGGATAAATTTTTATTATCTTATTTTATTTTAATAGGCTAACAGATAAACCAGACTTTTATTTTTTATAAATAAATCAGGTCACATACTGATAATTGTATTCATAAAAGATAACAGGTTAAACGAGACTAATACATTTAAATACAAGTTTAGCCTTTTAAGATCAAAGTCCGACCCAGCTTGGCCCGTTAACACCCCTAGATACAAGTTAGTTGGAGAGAGAGAGAGGAACTTCTATGAAAGCAATAACAGCATTTAATATAGGAAAAAATGTTTATCCTTTTAAATGACATAACTTATATCATTTCACTCTCACAAAGAGGTGAGACTCACACCTTTAATTTTTTTTCAACTCTCTCTCCTCTTTTATCTATCTCTTTCTCTCTCTTAAAATGACACAGCCTTACATCCTTTAAAATGACACACATTTTACCCTTTAATATATTGTGATACAAATGGATAATTAGTATGTTGTTAAATAAGTAATGGAAATTAGGGAGATTGTTATTATGTTATTTTCTAGGGAGATTGTTATTATGTTATTTTCTAGGGAGCTTGTTATTATGTTATTTTCTAGGGAAATATGCTCTAGGAATAGCATTGTTTCTCACTATAACAAGGATCTAGTTCTGTATCTGACTTCTTCTTTTTTTAAGCGTGGGACCATTCTTAATTTGTGTGTGCAGGTAAATGCTCCTGTAATGTGACATGAAAAAAAAGCAAACCCTATTTTGTGTCACATCATACTAATTATCAATTTGTATCACAACATACTAACTATATATTTATATGTTGTGATACAAATGATAATTAGTATCTTGTTAGAGAGGAGATTGGGGAGTTTATTATTCTGTTTTTTTATATCACAACATACTACTTACCTATTTATATCACAACATACTAATTATCCATTTGTATAAGTGAACCAGGAATAACATAATTCAGTTTTCTCTTCTTTTCTTTCAATACAAGTTGTTAACTTGTATCAAAGCCCTTAACAGCTTGATTTTGGTGTTGGTCTCTTTCTCTCTGTTTCTTTCTCCCTTTGTTCCGACATCTTCACCTTCTTGTCTAAGTTTATTTTTTGTTGTTAACATTTCTGTAAATTATCATATTATTAATGCCAAAATATATATTTGGTGTTCATTTGGCATGATGATAAATGAAAAGTAATTTGTTACGTACGAGTGGAATTCCCTTAATGCCCCTACGCGTTGACATTAATCACAGGACTTTTCTTTTGAGACACACAGAAAATCAGGGCACGTATCATTCCACTACACACGATACACTAACAAAGATTTAAATCTCATAAATTTTTGGTTTAGTGGTGATTTCTCATGATTTGATATGCTGGTAATGGATTTAATTTTTTAGAATCATAATCCAAATTAGATTAATCAGATTCTTTGGGACTTTGGCCACCGATTGATATTTAAAAAAAAAAAATTATCCTTTAAATTGAGTGATGCAATTTAAAAAAAAAAAAAAAAACATGTTGAGTTATAATTTTTATTAAAAAAATTATAAGATTTAATAATTTTACAAACTTTTGCACGTAAATATGTATTTTAATTATGATAATTATTTTTAATGATGTGAGAAAAAATAAACAATAATTATTTCTCTAAAAAAACTTAAGTCAAATGCGGGAGTGGATACTCTCATTTGCTAACATGTATACGTCATGTTGGAAAATCATAATTTTACAAATGTAAATCAATGGTGATAAAGGAAGAGAAAAAAAAAATAGAATATGTAGTTATAAAATCACCTTTATTGATTTATCCTTATATGGTCAAAAAAAATTCATATGATATGATTATATTAAATAACACATAAAATAATCTATTTCCAGTCAAATGCATAGGAGTTAAAGCAAACAAAAAAACTTTGTGGATGTGATTCTTACCAAAAAAAAAAGAAAAAGAAATTATTAATAAATATTATCAAATATTAAATTATTTCATTTCAAAAACTTTGTGGATGTGATAAGAAAAAAAGGCGATAAAAGTTTCTCTTGTTGCAAGAGAAATTTTTTATCTCCAACCCATACATCAAAAATCGCGCTACGTAAAAATTTTTTAAAAAAATAATCAACAAGAAATATAAATAGCATGACTCTCACAATTTTGTGGAATCCAAAAATCTAATAATTTTAATGAATTTTCTATTAGTATGTATTTTGTGAGATTTTTTAGTGAAAAATATAAATAGCATGCCTCTATCACAATCTCACCCTAACGCCCGGGACTTCTTGAGATTTATCTATGTCAGTGTCTTATAATATACTCTAATCTTTTCTTAAAGCCAAGGTATGTACGTACTTTTTTAACTCTCATATATTTTCTCTGATTTTGGCATTCCTCCTTCATGATTAATTCTGATTTATGGTTGTGCTTGTCGTCTCTAATGATGTGTTTCATTTTACTTATTATAACCATGTCTAATAAATAGTATATTACCGATAAAAATTTCTCAAGACTTTGTATGCGCCGTAATGTGAGACAAAATTTTGATATTCATTTGTTGAATAACAAGGGGGGAAAATCGTTGTTGATATTGCATAAATTGCTTTTATTACTGAGTTAAAAGAGCATCTACTCAACAATATTAAACTTTTTCATACCATAATGAATGCAAGTTATTGTTTGACAAGACAATGAGCACACGAATAATGTCCATTACTATTTGAAACTTTTGGATTGTAATTTGGTTGAACAATTTATTGGTGGTATTTTTATTGAATTATTTGAGTTATTCATATGGGATTTTCTTATTCAATTATTATCCTTTCATATTGATTTTAATTTCCTATATGAACACTATTTTATATTTATATATATATATATATATATATATATGGGTTAAACATTTCTACAACCACTTCAGATAAGATTGTCTACAGTTATTCCTGTTTAACTGAGTAGTCTGACCAGTAAAACATCAAAATTGCATTTTCTTTCTCCGCCAAGTCAGCGTACAATGTATGGGGAGAGAGAAAAACGAATAATTTTATTGTTATAACCACGTCTTACTTGATCAAACTTAATTAAGAAGGGATAGTTGTAAATAATGTTATCTAAAGTGGCTGTAGAAATACTTTTTCATATATATATATATATATATATATAGGAAAAATATTTCTCTACAACTTGAGATAAGTTTATCTCCGGCCACTTCAAAACTACGTCATTTTATTTATTTATTTCCTAATATTAATTGATTCACCTTTAAATGGTTATGATTCTTTTTTCTCTCTCAACCTTTATCATCATTGATCCATCTTTGTACGGTCATGATTTAGCAGCCGGAAATAAAATTATCTCCGGCAACTTGAGAAACAATAAGTCTTATTATATATATATATATATATATATATATATATATATATATATATATATATATATATATATATTATAATTATATATATATATATTATAATTATTTTCATATACATATAGAGAATGGCATATAATAGCGAACATGGACACCTTTTAGTTTTCTTACAAATTGTATTTTCTTCTTTTTTAATTATTTGCAGTCTCGTATATTTTTTATATACATATAATGTCACAATTGAGCATGTATGAATAATGACTTAGAGGAAGAAGAAAAAGATGAAGAATTTTATGAAGCCGTGTACATGTTGATGATGGCAATCTATGCATTAATGCCAGTGTTAAATCAATTGAATATATGCATATTCATCTATCACCAGGTGGAAAAAGATAATTTTTAATCTATTAATCAAACCCAAGAGTAGGAATGAGAAGATATTAATGCGTGGAAGCCTAGTATAACGTTAGATACGTGGAGAGTTGCTGCTTAGTAAGACTTTAAGTTACATAAAATTACTGATTGAAAAAATTATATTAAGTTTTACTTTTTTATTAATATTATTGCATTTCTTTATTATTATTTTTATTAACTCTTGTAATTTGGGATATTTGTTAAAAATTCATATAATTTTTTAAAATCTTATAAATTTTATTAAAATCCGTTCTTATAAAATCTTGATAAACTCACAACAATTTTAGATAGATTTTTAAAATCTATAAGATTAAAAAATCTCAAAATATTTTTTTAAAATCCTAAGCCTATGCCCCTAACTCTCATCAGAAAATAAAAAATTAATAAGAAGTTAATTTCATCAAACCAAGCAGCACCTTAGTTAACTAATTGACAAAGAGTTAAAAAAAAAAAAAAAACTAGGTGTCATGGAAAGAAGGACCACTCCAGTAGTGGAATTTGTTTAAAACCGTATTAGCGGCAGACACTGTAATCTGAGCCGTCAAATTCACTCAAAATCATATCGACTTATCGAGGGCAAGTAACAAGAAAGAGGTTTGTTACGTAGCAAGTGTTAGACATTTAACATTACAAACGAACATGTGAGAGTCAGTGCGCACTATTTTGATCGAGACTCAATAATGATATCTGTTCACACCCAGGAATCTCAGGATCAAGTTATCCACTTGCCATTGAATTGCCTAAACTATCGTGAATACTTTGAAGGATATTTATTAGCGGTGATATTTATATTGCAGATTAACAGTGCAAAGTCAGGGGCACATGTGAAGAGTTCCCACTTGCCACCCGAAGACAACAAAATGTAATCTTAATATCATTAAGAAAATGATTTAGTGTATGTTTGAATTAGTTAATGAAAATTATTTAATGAAACAAAATTATAGGAGGAATCCACAAATAACACGAGAAAAAAAAATAGAGGTGAGATCCACTTTTATTATATGTGTAAGAATTTGGTTTATCTCGTGTTGAATGAGATAAATATAACTCATAAATAAATAATTAAAGGAATGTTTAGTTGGATCTATTGACTTCTTTAATTTAATTTAATTTTTGTTTAAGTTACAAAAAAATATTATTTTTTAATCTGAGATATAATATGAATATTGTGCATAACGTTAGAATGGTATTATTAATTTAATTTATTTATAAAGTATAATAATCATATTAATTTTTAAAGAAAGGATAAAATGATAAAAATATTTTATTAATCCTCTATTTTCCTCCTTTATTTATTTTTTTAACTCTGAAATAAGGGAAAGAAATACATTTTATTTCCCTTCTCTTCCCCTTGCATTTCTTCCATTTCTCTCCTCTTCAAACTCTCAAATAAAACCTAAAAAACTATAAGAAGACGAAGGAGATGAAAAAAAAAAATTGTGAAAACTGAAATTATTCACTGCGGCCTTTTTGCTATCTATTCTTTCTTTTGAGAAACTCTAAATTAAAAATTCCAAAATTTTCTTTTTTATTTCAAACAAAGAGTATAGGGATAGGTTGTTTTATCTATCTATCTTTCTTTTTTATCTACTTTTATTTAATATTATTCTCCAATATCATTAGATCAAAATTTTAACTAACTTCATCATTTTTCTTTCCTCTTGAGATTTTGATCTAACGGTGTTAGAAAGTCATGTGTAAAGAGATAGGTAGAATAACTTATCCCAAAAACATAATATAATTTTCCTCTCTGTCTTCTTGGTTAACTCTCACTTCTGTCTTCCATGACTGCAACCTTTTTTTTTGGCTCAATTAATGTTATCTTATTGAAATTATTTACTGATATGAAAAAATCTCATTACACGAAAAAAAATTTATAATATAAATTTGGGTTTTATAATAGTTAAGTTGTAGAAAAAATGATTGTATTATGTTATAGAGATTCGTTTTGCGTGACAGAAATTTTTTTTTTTTGCTGCAGGCCCCACAAAATATGGTATGTAAACCCTACAAATTTTGCCTGATACATCGAGCACAGAAAGTTGAACTAAATGAAATTTGAAATAAATTATATTTTTCTTTTTTTATTAATAGAAACTTTAATTATTTATTAATAGAATTATAATATTTTATTGATGGATGGTACGATATTAGTTTATATTTATGGTACGCGTTATGGAAATAGCAAATTACGTCAGAGACTAGACTCGGTGATTACGTCACGGTGGTTAGCTGTAGAGGATGATCCCGTTACCATAAAAGCGTTTTGAAATCACATGTCTCCCATTCCCACTGTTACACAAAAAGCGCACGTTGCCACTACTCATAAGCACTATTTATTATTGCAAAAACAAATATTACGTTTGTACGAAATTTCTTAGATCATATCATATAGATAATTATTTGTGGGGTTATTATTTTTAAAATAAAAGAAAAGTAAAAAAAATAGATGGGTATATTTTTGTGTTTGTGTAGGAAAATTACTTGTATCACGATAAAGGAGAAAAATATCACCCATTTACTATTATATCAGTCTCCATTCCTGTGAGGACAAAGAAGCGGCCACATGCCTACATAAAAAATAAGGAGTTTATTATTCTTTAGACCTCATTTTATTTTATTTTTCTCTCTCCCTCTGTAAGTGAACCTCATCTGTATAAATGATTATGTAAAAGATAACATGCATGACAAAAACTATTACCCAAAAAATAAAGCATTGCAAATTTAAGAATTTGAATAGAAGAGAGTAAGAAGAAGAAACATAGGAGTGAGAGCGTTGAAATAGAGAAACAACAAGCAATTCACTTGTCCATTGTCCCTACTTTAGCCATGTGACATAGTACTGTCCTTTCAAACAAATAATACATTTCAACTGCATCAAACAATCATCTTAATTTAAGCTGACTACTTAAAATTGACCAAGAAAGAGGGACGACTGACAACGAAAGTACATAGTTTAATTTGTTTAGTTAGTGATAGAACGATGTAATCTGAGCCGTAAAATTTGTTTAAAATCATATCAACGGTAAGTAACAATAAGAGGATTTTACGCATAAGTCACATGTTAGAATTTTAATACTGTATACGAGTACTTGGCAAACATGTGAGGAACTTCAAGTTGAATTTGGCGATTCACATTAAGTTTGAGGGGACATTGACCTTACTATTATACTTTTTCATAATATTGACCTGAATGCCATGAACCAAAATTATTTTGTTAAAATGTCACGTGGTCACATTATTAAAATTGATTCGGTCATTGATTCAGTTGAGAGATACTAGGTCACTGATTCAATCAATGGGTTACTGGTTCAATCGCATGATCTGATAATTATATGTAATTTTATAATTTATATTAAAAAATTATAAACATACTCAAATATCTAAAAAAATGATAAAAATTTCAAATATTTTAATATAAAAAATAATAAATCACATATTATTATCCAATAAAGAATTAAACAAAAATATAATGATCATGATACGGGGCTTTAGGTTCAGTCTAACTATTAATCAAATCAAAATTTTCTGCATAGTGTATAATTGAGATAATATTAGTGTTGTAGGTACATAACTTATGTAAGTCAATAAGGAAAAAAAATCCAAATAAGTCCATTATTATTATTATTATTATTATTATTATTATTTTGGGACCAGGTCGGGTCACTATTAATTGACTGGGTCACCGGTTTTTATGAAAATCAGTCGGGTCGGACCCGGTCACACTGATTTTGAAGCATGGCCGATCCGTTGCTTCAACCGGATCGGTTATATGCTAAGTAGCACTGACACCGACACGGGACACGTGACACGATAGGACATGACACTCCGACACGTTAATTCTAAAAAATGTTAGATTTCGACACGCTAGGACACGTTTTGATATTAAATAATATTTTTAATTTATTTAGTGTATATTATATTTAATATTCAATAGTTTAACAAAAAAATGAATCTAAACTTATAATATTCATAAATTTTGCAAAGAAACATAAGATATCACAAATATTTATATTAAACTCAATAAAATAGTAATCGTAATCCAACCAATCTAATAGTTGAAACTAAAAATTCAACACAACGCAACCTTTAAACCTTTTTTTAAATTTCTATAACGCGTGTTGGAGTGTCGGGGAGTGTCGGAGTGTCCGAGAGTGTCGAGAAGTGTCGGACAGACACGTCAGGGGTTTTGAAGTGTCGGTACTTCATAGGTTATATGACCGATTTATTGATTTCCGGGTTGATCCATTTTATTAACACTGGTCCTAACTTACTACACCACACGGCGAGTATGGTTTGGCCATAAGATGTGTACATTTAGGCCGCAAAACTTGTCAAATAGTGTAGTGAGCATGATAGTTAAAGTGGTAAGGAACTTCTGCAATTTGTTTGACACAGCAATACTTGCTATAATGTGGAGCGAGTAAAGAACGAAAACAAAAAATTGCTGTGCAGCTTAGCAAGTAAAGTGCATAATTTTCTGATGGATTTGTTTTTCTCTCTCGAGTTAACAGGAATTGTTCACCTTTTGGGGAAGTTGAAACAGTTTTAGATGAATTCTGGCCATCCAGCTGCATAAGGTTCAATTATTAATGTTTAGTATTTAACGTAATCATTGGCTGCAAGCACGGTTTTACGGGGGTTATGTTGTAGGAAAAGTGATTGTGTAATGTTATAGAGATTCGTTTTGTGTGCTTTAGGTTTTTTTTTTGTTTTAAAAAGTGCGGGCTGCACAAAATATTATGTGTAGGAAACTTTTCTCTGTCATGTTAAATGATGAATGTAAACCCTTAGAAGTAAACGTGGCAAAATGGGTCAAACCATCACGACTATGGTAGTTCAAATCAGAATTTTACCTAAAATCTGAAGGAAGATAAAAAATCGTAAAATATAAAATCTTAACGTACAAAAAATCATAAAAGATCATAAAAGCGTTTGGAATTTTGATGAAATCGTTTGATTAAAAAAAATTATAAAATCGTAAAATCGCAGATTTAAATCGGAATTTTAACTATTAGACTCACGACTCGTCCTTAACCCGTTAAAAATAGGGCGGAGCAGATTAACCCACCATTTGATAGTGGATTGGAAATATCAATGCATCCCATTTTGAGGCGGGTTAGTGGGTCAACTCATCTAAAAACTAATAAATAATAATAAATATTTTATTAATTTTATAATATTAATTATTTTTTCATTTCACACTTCCTTTAATTCTTTTTTCAACCTCAAGCCTAAATTTAAGCTAATATTTAGTCAGATACTTTTAAAGAACTTATTTTTATCTCTATATATGGATAACATTTGTCATAAATAAAGTCTTTTTTTTTAGGGGAGTACTAAGATAAAAAACAGAATTATATCACAAAAACTTGGTGATAAATAAAATACTACCTAATACTAAAAAAAACGGTTGACCAACTCACCGCTAACTTGTTTTGACTCGCAACTAAATAGGGCGAGTTGGTGGGTTGAGACTTGAGATGTATAATTCAACCCGCCCCATTTTGGCGAGTTTGCTAGTTAACCCGTCGATTTTAACCTATATTACCACCTCAACATAAAAGTGCAAACGGAGCTATTTCCACTTTTTTCGGACGATATTTATACTATGTCCAAACTGTTCTATAAACGAGGACAATGATATTTAGGGCATGTTTGGTGCATAGTATAGGATAAGGCCTGATAGTATAAGGCCTGATTGTATAAGGCTTGATTGAATTTTAATATTATCTTGTATAAAATAACATATTGTATAAGATAATATTTTCTAGTATTTGGTAATGCACTGTATAATACTATATAGTAATGTTATCAAACCCGGCCCGGTGATTGAACCGGCCGGGATAGTGGGTCACTAGTTCAACCAGTGGGTCACAGGTTGAACCGCATGACCCGGCTTGATACATAACAATTTATATTTTATAATAAATACATAAAAGTAGACACACACACATATATATATATATATATATATATATTATACAGGATGCAAACATATATATTTTCGTGTGAATAAAAAACATCAAACGTGATAACTACATATAATATATGTATTGTAAAAGAAATAAAAAAAATTATATGTTAATAATTCTGTATTAGGATAATCTAAAAATAATTTTTAAAATTCAAACTTTTAAAAATATATTAATAAAATTATACTTCTTTTCACTTATCTGTATTCTTCTGAAATCTGAACCACTCAATTACTTTCTCGAAACTCTCTCCAATGCAGCCTTATCTGTCTCTTCATTTTCCCACGCCACTAATTGTCCACTTTATTTCACATTTTTCAATTCATTTCTTCTATACCAGGCTGTTCATTTCTTTCGTTTCATCTCCTCTCTCTTTTCTTTAAAACTTCATTTCATCTCTTTCATTTATCTTTTCACTACTTAAACAATTCATCTCAGAGTTTTTTTTTTTTTTTTTGTCTCCTACTTATTTTTTTTTTTTGTTAGTAGATGATGCTGGCAAAAGCAGTAACAAGAAAACGAAAAAGCCAAACACCATATCCTTTTTTCGCCATAAGAAAAGGGGAAAGTATGTGAGGCTATTCTCGATGAACATGACAACAAGAATCTCTACATAGTGTTTGCTTCTTTTTGTTGTGTAACTCATTTCTTCTTTTCTTCATTTTCATCAAGATTTGTGTCCTCTATTCATCTCTTTCGTTTCGTCTCCTTTCTTCTTCTTTTTTCTTCATTTTCATCTCTGGTCCGATTCGGTGACTCACTGGGTCACCGATTTTGAAAAAACCCGGCCGAGTTGCACGGGTTATACCGGTTGTTTAACATGTCTGGTCTTTTAGGTTACCCAGACCGGTCACATGACCGATTTACCGGTTTCCGGGTTGAACCGGCCGGTCTGGTTCGAGTTTTATAACATTGATATATAGGATAAAAATAAATATTTTTAATAAAAATAAATATTTTTAATAAAAATATCATTTAATAAAGAATTTATATAATTATTCAAAAAAATGTCATATGATATTAAATTTTATATAAAAAAATTATTAGTGTGTCTAATTTTTTTTATATAAAAATAAAAAATATTAAATATTTTAAAAATTAATTTTTTTATTTTAACATATTAATATTAAAATAATATATTAATTTGTGAGAACTGCACTGGTCAACAATGTTAATACACTAAAGGCATGTTTGGTGCATAGTATAGGATAAGGTCTGATAGTATAAGATCTGATAATATAAGGTGATCTTATTCTATAAGACCTGATTGAATTTTAATACTATCTAGCGTTTGGCATGATAATGTATAAAATAATATATTGTATAAAATAATATTCTCTAGTATTTGGTAATGCATTGTATAATACTATATAGGATAAAAATAAATATTTTTAATAAAAATATCATTTAATAAATAATTTATATAATTATTCAAAAAAATGTCATATGATATTAACTTTTATAAAAAAAAATTGATCAGTGTGTCTATTTTTTTTATATAAAAATTAAAAATATTAAATATTTTAAAAATTAATATATTGAAAAATTAATTTTTTATTTTAACATATTAATATTAAAATAATATATTAATTTGTGAGAACTGCATTGGTTAACGATGTTAATACACTAACTCCTTATGAGGCCTAAACCCTCACCCTTAGGCCGGATTAAATTATTCATCATTTTAATGTATTAAGGGATTATGCTGTATAAGCTTATATTATACGATGGTCACGCCAAACAACTGAAAATATCATAACGTATAGTATAAGCTTATACTATCATGCCTTATACGTTACACCAAACCGGCCCTAACTCCTTACCAAGCCTAATCCCTCACCCTTAGGCCGAATTAAGTTATACATCATTTTAATGTATTAAGGGATTATGCTGTATAAGCTTATATTATACGATGGTCACGCCAAACAATTGAAAATATTATAACGTATAGTATAAGCTTATACTATCATGCTTTATAAGTTACACCAAACGGGCCCTTAGCGTATGTTTACTGGATTTTTTTTTTAACTTCTCTTTTTTTCTTATAAGTAGAAGTTAGGTTAAAAATGTCTTTTACAAAAGTTCTTACAATAAAAAGAGCCTTTTTTATAACGAAGAAAAAAGTCAAAAGTCAAAAGCTCTTAGGAGAAATGTTTTAAAGTTGTATCGATTTTTTTTGAAATATATATTTTTTTTAAAATAAACAGCTTTTAAGTTAAAAAAATAAAAACTTTATATAATCATCGTGTAGCTTTATTTTTTAAGCTCTCTTTTTTAGTTTTAACTTAAAATAATTTTTTTGCTTAAAAAGAGAGGTGTCAAATAAGTTTTTATACAATATTTTTATTTCACTTTCTTTATATTAGAACAAGAAAAAGGTACATTTCAACATATTTTTATGGAAAAATATTTCTTTTTTTTTTGGTAAAGGGCACTGCCCCAACAAAAACAAAAACAAAGAAATTAAATCAAAGAATGCCTAGCTCTGTGTACAGAGCTAATATTAGAAAATTACAACCACCTAATATCTGGAGGGGGAACACGAAAAATCGTAAAATCTTCTTGATCTAGCTTTAACAGAGGGAGACTAGCTAGCTAATCTACGCAAATATTTCCTTCTCTGTAAGTGTGAAGCAACCTAACAGTCCAATCCTTTGGTGAGCAAAGTGATAGCATATGCTGAATCTCTCTCCAAAATAATTTTCCTCCAACCTCCTTCCCAAGCTCTTTCCAATCCTTTTACAATACCCCAGAACTTAGCTATAATTGTTGTGCAGTGGCCTATTCTATAAGAATAAGCTTCCAACCATCTACCATCAGAACCTCTAATCAGGCCTCCACAAGCAAACATACTTGGATTACCTTTAGAGGCCCCATCTATATTAATTTTTATCCAATCATCTTCAGGAGGTAGCCACCTAATAAACTTCTCAGGCAAAGCATTTCCATGAATACCATTTCCATCTGATTCCACGGATGTCATGATCTTCCTAGCAAATAATAAAATCACATCCAGATTGTACCAATTAACCATACTGCCCGATCCATGCATACTGTCGTTTCTCCAAGACGAAGCCTTCCAAACAGTTATACCAAATAGTAGCGCCCAAGGAATATTAAAGCAATTAGATGACAGTTGCTTCAAGTTTACAATTAGCCAATCCTGCAAATTCAAAGTATAAAAATCTGGAATAACCAATTGGGGTGAAAGCGGATTCCAAATATTACCAATACTTGAGCATTCCCTCAACAAATGCAAGGTATTTTCAAGGTATTTTCAATATTTATCTTTTTAAAGTATATAATTTTATATCTTATTAAGTAAAATTTTAGTATTTTATTATAATATTTAGTTAATTGTTTTTATTTATTAAAATCTAATTTTTAATTGATTAAATATTATAATAAAATATTGTGTTTTATTTAAAATAACACAAAATTATCTCTTTTAAAAAAAAAATTATCCCATTTTTAATTTTTTACGTTTTCAAATAAAAAAGGTGTAAAAGTAATGTACGCTTTGATGTAAAAATATCTTCATTCCATTGAACATTGTTTTATAAAAAGTTCCACAAACCAAACACATTAGAATAGCATAACAAAACAGGTACATTGCGCATCGAGACCCTTTAGTCACAACTCGCAAAAGATGTGTTATAAAGTAAGATTAAAAATCTAATTCCCTCTTTTTCTTTCTTACAAGATCTTGTTGCACTTATGACTTCTAAGTTGTTTTCACTTTTCCTGAAAAAGTGAACCTTTTACCTTTCCCTGTCAACTTAAGAGAGAGAAAAACAAATCGATCAAAAATTTATGCTCTTCACTTGCTAAAAGTATGCAATTTTTTTTTTGTCTTCATACTTTACTCGCTCCACGTCATAGCGAGTATTACTTTCTCTTTGCCACATGTCAAAAAGCTATATAAATTCCCTACCACTTCGACAGCTATACTCGCTATACTGTTTGACGAGTTTCGTGGCCTCAATGCACACGCCACATGGCCAAACCATACTCATTGTGTGTTGTAGCGAGTTAGGCCACGTTGCATTTTAGAAAAAAAAAATTGGTATGTGGCATTGAGGTCAATATTATGGGAAAGTGTGGCAGAAAGGTCAATGCCCTAAGTTTGAGTGTCTGTATTAGATGAACATAGCATTGAAAATACTATTTTTTCAAACCCAGGAATCTACAGATCAGGTTATCCACTTGCCATTTTTTGGGTAAATATTCACTTGCCACGTAATGCGTACACAATTGTGAATATCTTTCTTGTGCCACTTCATCTGTTCTTTCATTTTGGCTTTTTCTCTCAACAACCTTCCCTTTGTCTCTTTTCACTCACTTCTTTCTTTTGTCTATGTTTAAAATATAGTTAGAGGATGTTCTGGCAAGCCTAATTAGCTGGCCCAACGATATCGGATCAATATCTGAGGGCTCATATTCCCCTAACTATACCAACCTTACAGCATCAATGTTGCCATGTCAGTACTACTAACCAGACATCCCAACGTAAGACACTAAATGGCTAATGTTGAAATGTCCCCCCTCACTTTTCCTTGCACAACAATCGCTGCAATGCTGACAGCGGCTGCAAAATATCTTACCCTGCAAGGCCAGGCTACTATGACTTTCCCACATGAGTGGAGCCTAACCTTAATTATAAATACCCCATCATTCCTCACTATAAACATATAATTTTCCACTTATCATATGAGGTGTTACTCTGCCGGTGTGGAAAGCTAACATAATTGTTCCACACCTCCCCCTTATTTTGTATAACACTTGGATGTCTTTATATAGCATTGGTCCATTCCATTGCTATATTAAATACCCATATAGTGATATACTGCACCCCTTAGGGATACATACGTGGTTCTCTCATACCACTGACAGTTGATTAGCATTGTATATGGGAAAAGGTAAACTCTGATTCTAACCTCCCTAATGGAAACACCAGAATGACAAGAAATCCTTCTTTTCCCCAGTTTAACCACCTGCTAAATGGTTTAAACTAGGAGAACAAACCAACCAAGGGGAGCTACCCCGAAAGGCCACGTCCAAACCTTGCATGAAAATTTTGTTGTTGGATATTTGTTATACCCCAATTATTTAATTTGATCTAAAATATGTTTTGATGATTATAATCAATTTAATGTTAATTCAATTGATTATATTTTATTGTCTTGAAATTAATAATGAGCTAGTTGTTTGAGATTTCAGAATAAAATTTATTTTGATTTGAAATAATATTCAAAATAATTGAAGATTGCATGAAGATTAGAGAAGATATGAAAGATATCATGAAGAGAGAGAAAAACATGGGATCAAGTAAAGTTTAGGATAGATTTTATCTTTTTAGATTCTATGTAAGAGAAATAAAATATTCTTTGCCAAAGATTTAGATTAGAATTGCATTACATAATAGATTAAGATATTTAAGGTTTATATATTGTTATTTGAAAAAATCAAAAATCTTATTTTTGAAAATTGCATTTAAAATTTCATTTAAGGGTAAAAGATTTCTGGTTAGATTTTGGAAAAAACTTCAAATTTAAATATTATACCTTTTGGGGTTTTAGTAAAGAGAAATGTTATTATTATAAATAGGGCTCATTGCATATTATTTCATAAAGGAGAAAAAACAAGAGAAGAGAGGAGAAAATACAAGAGAGAGAGAGAGGAGAGAAGAATACACAAGAAAGAAAAAAGAGAAATAGATTTTCAAGATCAGGATTCTTTTTTGTGCACCAATTGAAGAGTTTTCTCAAGAATAGTCATTCATACATTCATCTTTTGACAAAGTGAATATTTCTCCATAGGAACTCAGATTACCTATCTGCTAAGGAAAAGAAGCAATGAGGTAAATCATTTAATTGTAAATTTTTTTTGACCTTTTTGAAGGTCTATACTGGGAAAATTGGATACCGGTTCTTGTGCCGCGAAACTGGGATACCAGCATGTCTCTTTTTCTTGGAAATTGAGAGTAACTTGAGAACCCTTGTGTGATAGGGTTTCGGAATCCTAAAGGGTTAGGATTTCATATTGGGAAACTAGGATACCAGTTGGAAATTTGTGTAATGGGTAGATTAGGAAACTAGGATACTCGAGAACTCTTTGTACACAACTTTCATAGTGGAGTTGCCCATCGAGTTTCAATATTCGATTATAGGGTCCGTGGTTTTTCTTCCCTTTTGGGTTTTCCACGTAAGAACTATTGTATTAATATATCTTTATCCTTATCTTGATTTATTGTTTTGAGTTAATTTTTAATTAGCAAAATATTTTTATGAAACTCAATTCACCCCCTCTTGAGTTCATTCGGGACCAACATTTGTACCTCCAGCTCCCTCGGTACCAGCTCCTATAATTGTACCATCTACAGATAAACCAACCATGGCCACACCTACCGTTGTTAACCCAGCCACCCCACTCATGATTGAAGAACTAAGGAGGGAGATCTTCTACCTCCGCCCAGCCAACTGCCAAAATCCTCCTCCACCAGTCATCCAAGAAAAAGTACAAGCCGAAAGTGTGGGACCAGTCCAACCAGCCCTATCCGAAGTTCATTTCGGGATGCCCCAACAAATACCACTAGTACGCATCACCCAAACGGTACTACTAATCGATCCCATGATACTAGTCGAAAATCAAGCCATCTTGCAATAACACAACCATCACGTTATCGTGCCAGGTCCTCACACCTTACTACTGACTATTGCACCTCACATGAATCCTGTCCAGGCATATCCACTGCCTCCCCCCACACCTCAAGTCGTAACCACTCTGCCACAACTCCATGTCCCACTCACAGTGTGCCCACATGTCGACGTGGCCCCTCACCCTGACCAGGCGATGGCAATCATTTGTCTCGCCTTAAGTCTCCTATGTGATACCAACTGCCCAACAACAGCTAAACAATTACGTGACTAGGCCAGATCCCTCTTTCTCATTTCATAATAATATTGCTCGGCAACAACCGATTCACTAGCACGAGGATTTCCAATGCCAAATGGCGAGGCAACTGACCCACCAGAACACTGTGGTATCACTATAATGTAGAACTTAAAATAAAAACAACTATTTTCTTGTGGAGAAGACAAAACTTGTATTTCTCTTTTTCTTGTGATATGTTGCTTACAATATGGATTAGTTTATATAGGCACTAGATTTCCTTTTCATGAACCAAAACATTAAATTAGCCATAAACCACAAAACCAAAACTTCCAACTCTTGGCCTCTCTAACTCTTGGCCTTTCACTTTCTCACAACTCTTGGCCTTTCACTTTCTCACAACTCTTGGCCTTTCACTTACCTAAACACATGACTGCTTAATTTAAGACTATTAAATATAAAACTAACAAAACATTTAAAGTTTATTCAACAATTCTCCTTCATAAACTTAAATGGTTCTGTCATCTTTCATCCCAAGCATCTTCTTGCAATTGTTGAGCAGCAACGTCAGCAGTGGCTTTGTGAAGATGTCCCCGACTTGCTCTTGACTGGTCACGTGTGTTAGCTCCACATTTCCTTCCTTTACTTGATCCCGAATGAAGTGAAATCGGACGTCAATATGCTTGCTTCTTTCATGATTTACCGGGTTTTTGGCTAGATCTATAGCCGACTTATTGTCAATTCGGATCACAGTTTGACCGACTTGTTTTTCCTCCAACTTGCTTAGCAAATTCCTGAGCCACATTGCATGACAAACACACCAAGATGCAGCTACATATTCAGCTTCACATGTCGACAGTGTCACAATAGGTTGCTTCTTCGAAATCCAGGTGAATGCCGTGTTGCCCATGAAAAACACATAACCAGTCGTGCTCTTTCGATCATCTATGTCTCCACACCAATCACTGTCAGAATATCCAATCAACTTGTATTTTGCCGAGCTCGAGTAGTGTAACCCGTGTGAAACTGTACCTTGAACATACCTCAGAATTCTCTTTACCGCCTTCCAATGTGTGTATCTCGGCTCCTCCATGAACCGACTTACTATGCCGACACTTAACGAGATATCCGGCCTCATGCATGTGAGATAACGTAGGCTTCCCACCAAACTTCTGTACTTGCTTGCATCAACACGGTCTCCTCCATCAAACTTAGAGAGTTTTGAACCGGGTTCCATTGGTGTTGAAACTGGGTTGCAATCTTCCATCTTGTACTTCTTCAAAATCTTTTTTGCATAAGCCTCCTGTGACACGAAGATTCCCTTCTCATTTTGTTTTACTTCCAAACCAAGAAAGAACTTCATCAAACCGAGATCTGTCATTTCGAACTCTCTTGTCATTGTGCTCTTGAACTCTTGTATCATCTTGGCATTGTTTCCCATAAAAATGAGGTCGTCAACATAAAGAGCCACAATTAACAAGTCTCCTCCATTTTTCTTGACATAAACAGCATGTTCATATGGACATTGTTCAAGTCCATTCTCCTTGAAATATTTGTCAATACGAGCATTCCATGCCCGTGGTGCTTGCTTCAACCCGTAAAGTGCTTTCTTCAATCTCAGCACCTTCTTCTCTTCTCCTGCCTTCATGTAGCCCGGCGGTTGTTCCACATAAACTTCTTCTTCAAGAACACCATTCAGAAATGCCGACTTTACATCCATTTGATGCATTGACCATCTGTATTGAGCATCCTGTGAGATGAGTAGCCGAATTGTCTCCATCCTTGTAACAGGGGCAAACACCTCGTCATAGTCAATTCCAGCCTTCTGCTTATAACCTTTTGCAACTAGCCGAGCTTTATATCGTTCTATCTCCCCTTGAGCATTCATCTTCTTCTTGAACACCCACTTCACTCCAATGGGCCGACTTCCTTCTGGTAGCTCGGCTAACTCCCATGTGTTATTTCGGTCAATGTCTTCTATCTGCTCATCCATGGCATCTTGCCATTTCTTATCTCGGATGGCTTCTTTAAAACTTATGTTCTCAGAATCTGCAAGAAGACAAACAAAATGTACCTCACTTGTTGACTCATATATGTCTTGTATGCTTCGCATCCTGGGTTGTCGTACCTCATCTTCATCATCAGAAGCTTCAGGACTTGCCGGGTTGATAATTTGTGTTGAGATTCCGTCTTCAAAGTTTTCCTCAGAAGAATTGTTCCAGTCCCACTCATTTGCTTCATTGAGCTTTACATCTCTGCTTACTATGACTTTCTTGTTGACGGGGTCAAACAGCTTATACCCCTTTGTTTTTTCATCATATCCAATAAAAACATATTTCTTGCTTTTATCCTCGAGCTTGGTTCTGAGCTAGTCCGGTATGTGTGCAAATGCTATACTGCCAAAAACTCTGAGATGAGCCACTGAAGGCTTTTGACCGCTCCATGCTTCCTGTGGAGTTTTATCATCCAAGTTCGAATGTGGACATCGGTTCTGCACATACACAGCACACTGCACAGCTTCCGCCCAAAACTCCTTCGGCATCCTTTTGTTCTTCAGCATTGACCGAACCATGTCAAGAATAGTCTGGTTCTTCCTTTCAGCCACGCCATTCTGTTGTGGTGAGTATGGTGCTGTTAGAAACCTCCTTATCCCCTGTTCCTCACAGAAAGACATAAACGCTGTTGAGGTATATTCCCCACCTCTGTCAGACCGCACCGATTTGATATAGCTTCCTATTGCCTTCTCAATCATCACCTTGAACCTTTTGAACACATCAAACACCTCAGACTTCTCCTTCAGAAAGTAAACCCAAGTTTTCCGTGAGAAATCATCAATAAAGGAAATAAAATACTTCTTACCGCTGAAGGAACCCGGATTGATGGGTCCACACAAGTCGGTATGTATTAGTTTCAAAGGTTGCTTAGCCCGGAATCTTGCCATCTTCTGAAACGTGGTCCTGGCATGCTTGCCAAGTACACAACTCTCACAAAACTTTCCTTCAAAGTTGATGCCAGGTAACCCTTCCACCATCTTTTTCTTTGCCAACTCGGTTAGACCACCATAATGTAGGTGACCAAACCGGAGATGCCAAAGTGACACCTTATCTTCCACCTCGGCTTGTAAACATTCAACCTGTATACATTTCAGATTTAGTTTATACATACGATTCTTACCCATTTGAACCCGAACTATCAGCCGACCTTGCTCATCTTTCAAATACAATACCCGGTCTTTCATAATAACCGAGTAACCTTTCTCCATCAGTTGATCCATGCTTAAAATATTGCTTTTTAGGTCGGGTACATAGTACACGTCTCGAATTGAGCCAATTAACCCGTCCTTTTGTAGGAAACAGATCGTACCTCGGCCTTTTACCTCAACCTTTGAGGCATCCCCGAACGAAACATGTCCGGTTTCCACCTTTCTCATCTCCTTGAAGAAGTCCTTATGTCCGCACATGTGGTTGCTCGCACCCATGTCAAGATACCACTCCATGTCATCGTCTGGACTTCCTTTACTGTGTGTCATTAACAAGACACCATCCTTCATCTCGCCTTCTGTGGCTAGGTTGGACGTCTCCTCCACCTTTTTCTCCTCTCTGCATTCTCTTGCGAAATGTCCGACTTTGCCACAGTTGTAACACTTGTCCGAGTTACAATCTTTTGCATAGTGACCAAACTTTCCACATTTGTAACACTCGATGTTTGAATAATGTGACCGACCTCCTCGTCGACCTCGTCCTCTTCCTCTCTAGTTTTGTTGATTTGACTGTCCTACCTCATCACTATACACTTCTTGACTTCGGCTTCGACCTCTACCACCACGGCTAGTACCTCGTCCACCGCGGCCACGTCCTCTACCTCGAAAATTTGGAGAATAGAGCATCTTCTCATCTTTAATTGTTGCTTTGGTCTGAAGTGCATGCTCAAGAGTTTCCTCATTCTTCTTCTTTCTTTGTTCATGCGCTTCAAGGGAACCCGCCAACTCGTCAATGGTGAGTGTAGACAGGTCCTTGGACTCCTCTATGGCACAAACCACGTTTTCGAACTGGTCTGTCAAAGATCTCAAGATTTTCTCCACCACTCTGGTGTCAGGTATATCTTCTTCATTCTGTTTTAACTGGTTCACAATTCCTTGAACCCAGGCAACGAACCCGGATACTCCTTCCGTGTCCTTCATCTTCATTCCCTCCAACTCGGCACGAAGGGTTTGAAGCCGGACTTGTTTAACCCGGTTAGCTCCTCTATAGACATTTGCTAAGATGTCCCAGGCGGCCTTTGAGGTCTCACAATTTGCTATCTTCTCGAACCCGGATTCGTCTACAGCTCGGAAGAGCATGAATAACGCCAGCTTGTCTTTTGCACGCGACTCTTTCAACGCTTTGGTTTGAGCCGCCGAATGGCCTCCAATGTCCCGTGGTTCTACAAAACCTGCTTGAACATTCTCCCAAGCGTCCTGGGATCCGAGAAGAGCCTTCATCTGGATGCTCCAATTCTCGTAGTTCTCCTTCGTCAACTTAGGTAGTGCCATATCACTCCCCCTCTCCATAGCTTTGATACCAATTTGTGGTATCACTATAATGTAGAACTTAAAATAAAAACAACTATTTTCTTGTGGAGAAGACAAAACTTGTATTTCTCTTTTTCTTGTGATATGTTGCTTACAATATGGATTAGTTTATATAGGCACTAGATTGCCTTTTCATGAACCAAAACATTAAATTAGCCATAAACCACAAAACTAAAACTTCCAACTCTTGGCCTCTCTAACTCTTGGCCTTTCACTTTCTCACAACTCTTGGCCTTTCACTTTCTCACAACTCTTGGCCTTTCACTTTCTTACAACTCTTGGTCTTTCACTTTCTTACAACTCTTGGCCTTTCACTTACCTAAACACATGACTGCTTAATTTAAGACTATTAAATATAAAACTAACAAAACATTTAAAGTTTATTCAACAAACACATCTACAATCCCTTTAGGGTGCAACGAGCCTTTGACCAACTTGCTATGCTTTATCCCCATATCACTCGATTTTAAGGGACCCATCAATATTCCCACCTAAGTGGTCCAAAAGTTCGAAGTGGCGATGACCATGCATGGAGAAACAAATCTCCTCATGTGCAAAACCTATCCTACCTTTTCGGGTGGAAGAGCACGTAGCTGGTATATGAACTTGCCGACCGGATGCATATCTTAGTGGGATGTCTTGGCAACCAAGTTTCAGACTCAGTTCTCCGCAAGCCGATTGGTACCCAAGTTGGTACATTCACTTGAAAAGATACACCAGCAGTCCAGAAAGTCACTCAGGTTGTACCTTGACCATTTTGATAATGAAACACTATTAGTTAAAGGCTTTTACCCTAAAGTCAAATTCCATATCATCCTGTCCATCCTACAACAATGATCTTTTTCTTACGAGCTAGCTCGGCACGAGATAAAGGACATTGATGTAGTGAAAAAGATGCTTAAGAGTTCATGAGGATGGAAGATTACAAAAGCAGAAGATTAGATGAAAATTCTGGGTGAGAAAAGAAACTCGGCAAAAAAAAACAACAAAAAAACCAGTCGATGATGAAGATAGAAGAACCCTGAACACCCGCCCAAGTAGAAACATCACCCATACCCCATCTCAGACATCTCATCCCCGCATCTTCCAAGATGTAATATAGACAGAATGTTGAGGCAAACGAAAACCACTCGCTCCAAAGCTCGAAGCGCCAAAGGAACCGCTCAAATTTTGTAAGTTTCACAAAAGTCATGGTCATTCAATTGAAGAGTGTCAAATCCTTAAAGAAAAAATTGATGAATTGATAAAAAAAAATGGCACGTCCAGGACGTATGGAGGAAGTAGTTAGAGAAGCGACCGTGCAAAGTATAAGAAAAGAAATGACAACATAGATCCGACCAGAGTTCATCCCCTGACAAAGAGAAAACGAGAAGGAAAGAGTACAAACACTCCAAAGGAAATAAAGAAAATAATGAGACAACATACATGACACAGAAATAACACAATAAAACTACAAGTAAAGGTAGCCAAGAAAGTGAAGGGTCCACGACGATAAGATACGACATGATTAACATGATCTCCAGAGGGTTAGGCGGAGAAGGACAAACAACTAATGCTAGAAAAAGGTACCTTAAACAATATATGGCCATCGCAGGTAGACTACTTGCCAAAGTGAAAAGTTCAAATAAACTCAAGAAACAAAAGATCGTATAAGATGAGGATGAGATCGAATGAGTGATTCCCGGGCACGATGATCCGCTCGTCATATAGGAGGTCATTGCCAATTTTGGCGTTAAAATGGTATTCGTAGATCACGAAGGCTCAGCATAAGTCTTGTTCCTGCCCTTCCTTAAGGCTATAGGCTACATCCTGAAAGATTGAACACCAGTCCAAGGCGAATTTTTTTTCCTTTAATGCAACTTTCACCAAACCGCTAGGGATGATTGTGCTTTGTCTTTCTCTGTGAACTCCCCTACCTCAAAGTATACCAATGCGCAGTTCCTGATGCTAGATTTTTCCTCTGCCTATAACACCATTTTGGGGAGAAGGTTACTAGCCAATTTCAACGCCAACATTTCTCACCCACACCTGGCCATGAAGTTCATGGCGAGGAATACCAAAATTGCTACAATTCAAGGAGATCAGAGGCTGGCAAAAAGTTGCTACAATATAAGCCTTTGCCACACAATCGGGGTGACATTTGAAGAGAAAGAAAAAATGGAACTAAATACCCCAGAACCCCTAAGAAATATGAAGGGGAAAGCAAAAATCTCTCAGTGCTACATGGTCGAGTTCGACACTAAAGACGACCCCTGCGTGGAACACTCCAGACCAACCTCTGATGGAGTATTAGAACACTTGGTGCTCGGAGAATCAGAATAGCAAACCACGAAAATCTAAAATATGAACCATCATAGTCCCTAACATGAAAAATAAACTCATCAAGCTTCTCTAGGACAACAAGGACTTGTTTGCATGGAAACCGTCTGATATACCAGGCATCGATCCCAATTTCTGTTGCCACAAGTTTTTCATTGACCCCAAAGCAAGACCGGTCACCCAAAAGAAAAGAAAATCTGACCCTGACCGTCATAAGGTGATTGACGTTGAAGTTAAAAGGTTGCTAGAGGCAAGCTTTATCAGGGAAATAGATTACACCACTTGGCTAGCCAATATCATTCTGGTTAAAAAGCCCATCGGAGCTTGGAGGATATGTGTCGATTATACAGACTAGAACAAACATGCCCCAAAGATGTCTACCCATTCCCAAGCATCGGCCGGTTATTTAACAATGCCTTGGGTTTCAAAATGATGTCAATCATGGACGCATATTCGGGATACAATCAGATACCAATCTTCAAGGATGACAAAGACAAAATGGCTTTCATCATGCAGGATGCTAACTACTGCTATACTATGATGTCGTTCGATCTTGAGAGAGTTTTGGATCTGTGTTCTTCGTTCTTCATTCTTCATCTTTTTATCTTGTAATTTATGTTTCTTTCTGAATATTGGATTTTAGTCATGACAATGGTCGGCTAAGTCTTTTTATTGTAGTCAGGGTCACGATCCATATGTGAACCTTTGATACGAAGGATTGAATTACATAGTTCGTTTATTTTAATATACTTTATCTTTACTTTGTGAGTATTGTTATTATTTCTGTTAGATCTAATCAACCTAATAGGAGATGATAATTTGGGGCTTAGGGCTCGCAATAGGAATGTTGAGGGTTTTGATTCTGAAAGGGGGTAAGATAACGATCTATGCATGTTCTAGGGATAGACTTGTATAGATCGTAGTCGTTGGATTTATCGGCTTAATTCTTAATTTCATGCAGGATTGCTAAGGGATTAGGGTTCCAATTGAATTAAAGGGTTAAATTATCAAGGGATTGAGATTTAACTAATTATTTTGAGTTGATAATTTGTCTGAGTTATTAAATTGAATGAATATTATAAATCAATCCAGAGTAAAAAAGTGGGATCACTTGGTGAGTGTATCCTGACTGTAGTGTTTTCTCACGTCTTTTTACAAATCACTCATTCTCGTTCCTATTTTATTCTCTTAAACAAAAATATAAAAACAAGTCTTTACTTTTATTTTTATTGTTACTCAATCCATTCAGAATTTTACCAACAACAATCAATTTTTCCAACTTAAAGGGACTGGTTATCGTAATACTTGGTTTACTATCCCTGTGGAGACGATACTCTACTTACTTCTATATTACTTGTGTGATCGATATACTTGCCGGAGAGCAACAAGTTTTTGGCGCCGTTGCCGGGGATTGCTAATTCTAATATTATAATTAACCATTGATCTTTGAGATTGGATTTTAATTTTTTTATTTTTATCTTTTTCTATCTTGTTTTGTGTTTTACAGGTGCTACTAACAAATTTTTCTGAGTTTTATGCGAGGTAGACTTCCACCTAAAAACTTTGTGCTTGATCCTGAAATTTCAAGGACTGAGAAGGGACTGAGGAATGCTGCTAGGCAAATAAATTGGGAAGACTTCAAGAGCGCACCTGTACAACCAAAACAAGAGATGGCAGAAAACAATAATGCTGGTGGCGGCAGAGGCCACCATGCAAATAATCCACCTCCAAGACTGTTGGACACCATTCTGACTCCGGTGTTCAATAGGCCAAACTCAAGTATACTCAAGCCGACAATGGAGGCAAATAATTTTGAGTTGAAGCTGTTGGGTGGTTTGCTGATGGTGGAAAATATAAGTTTTGCTGGGGAACATTCCTCTGTTCTTGCAGAACACATATTCGTTCCTCAGTTCCAACCCAAGTGCGCAAGTGCACGCATCAAGTAATAAATGGAGTATTAGTGTCCAAATTATCGTTCCCACGAGGATAGAATTCAAATGATTGTCTTACACTGTTTTGATAAAAGTGAAATGAGAAGAAAAGTTAGTGAATGAATTGTCTGGTCAAACTTTCCTACTGTCTTGACAACGTTCCTCAGGAACAGTAGGTTCAATCTGGTGGCAAACAATTGCTCACTACGTTATGTATGTGATCCTTCCTGTTTAGGAGAAGGTGAGAAAATAATCATTGGATTTTGATAAGTATAATATTTAATAAAGTAAAACTACTAAAAACAGAAGTAACTATAATCAAGAGACAACAAAGTGGTGGTTTAAAAAAAATTTAATAGAAGGAACAGATTCACTGCTTCCCTCTTAAAGAGGTTGTTTTCACTGCTCAAGACTTAGCACTTTTTGGCTTTGTCCCAGTTTCTTTGCCTGCCAACTCTGATTCCTCAGCTCATGGACTAGATGGCTCACAAGTTTCCATATTCCTATGGCTCCCTTGACTCCAACAGGTACTTAGTGCAGAACCTTAAAATGGACGAGTTGGCCCCTTATTCCTAAGGTGACCAATAGTGTTTTTGCCTTGACATTACCTTCCCCCAATGACTAAGCTGTCGAAAATACCTTCCTTATGGAAGTCCCTTTCTCAGTATGTACCCAATTTCCATTGCTGCACAATGAATATAGCTTACTTAGTCAAAGAAATACAAAAAGCTTCAGTCAAGAGTTTTGAAAACAGTTCTTTAAGAGTTTCACAGTGTACCCGTTTCACAGATAGTTCAGCTCCTGGTTGATAAAGCAAACATAATTATTCTAAACTGAAATCCCATAGACCCAAGATTCAGTTAAGAGATAAAAAATGGAACGAAGAGAAAAAAATTTGTATTAATTCAAAAGACAGTTTACATAAAGAATAGAAAATAGAGAAAGATGGGTCGGTGCTCGTGAGGAGTCATAAGGGTTGATACACAGAAGGAAGAAGGGTTGTCACTTAACTACAATTACAACTTTAAAATAATACTAAGTTACTACTAATACTACTACTAGGTGATCTCTTCCTTTTGGACTTCAAACCCTCCAGGAGTTGATGATGTTTATGTGTGAAGGTTGTCATATTTATAGCTGGAAGAGGAGTGGCAAGGTTGTAATTCCTCTGGAGCTGGTTGCTTGTATGAGGGGACGAGATGATGGCAGCTGATTGTGAAGATTGCAGCAGTTTGCAGGGTTAAGTGATGATTAGCCGTAGTTTGCAGACTTTCCCATGCCTTGTTTTCTTTATCAACCAATGAGAACTCTTGATTTTCTGCTCTTCACATTTCCAGCTGCTCAGTTGGTGCACCGCCTCTGCTTTTAGAAGACTTTAATCTTACGTTTCCTGCAAAGTGGACAGAGGCATTAAATGAATGGATCAGCTGCATTAAATGCGTATCATTCCATTCTTCTTTTAATATATTTTAAAGGAATACGTTACCATCCGTTCCCTCACTGTGTTTTTGTCACAAATGTGTAAAACAAGTGATTTTCATGCTGAAGTTGTTCATCAGCCGAGGGAACGTGTGGTATTTTGCCATCAAAATGGGCTTAGATGGTAACGAATTTACGTCCCATCAGAAGCCATCTTTTATTTCTTTGGTGGAGAGGGCTCAGTTTTCTGGTGCTGAGGAGGAAGACCCTCATGAGTTCATAAATCGATTTCTGATGATCTGTGACACCATTAAGCACAATGGAGTATCTATCGATGCTATCAGGCTTCGGTTATTCCCTTTTGTTGTTAAGGGAAAAGCTCTCAGATGGATAGAAAGGCAGCCAGCTAATAGTATCACGACATGGGAAGACTTGTCAACAAAGTTCTTTTCCCATTTCTTTTTTATGGAAAAGTATAACTAGCTGGTGAATGAAATCACAAATTTCTGCCAGTTTGAAGGAGAATTGTTGTATTCAACCTAGAATAGATTCCAGGAACTTATCCGAAAGTGTCCGAACTATGAGGGAGACGATGACAGAAAGGTGGCAATCTTCTTTAATGGCATCTCTCCTGAAACCAGGTTGGTGATTAATAGTGCAGCTGGAGGTTCTATTCCGTAGAGTACATCTGAGCAAGCTATTGATCTGATAAAGAAGCTGGCCAGAAATGAAAATGAGAGCCTACCAGCCCAAACAAAAAGAGGAGTGTTAAGCCTGAAGGGCAATGACGCTATGCTTGCTGAACAGAAGCTGTTATCCAAAAAGTTTGACAGCTTGAATGAAAGATTTGAGAAAATTCAAGTGTCCAGGTTCAATCTCCTTCTGTGACGTGTGAGTACTGCAAAGAAGCTCACGAGTCAAATGAATGCCCTACTCTAATGGGTGCTAATCCACAACAAGTGCAAGTCAATGGGGTTTGGTATGAGCAGAAGCTCCAACAAAATTATCCAAGAAATCAGAATTTTCCTGGCGGAAATAATTTTTAGAGGAGAAATCAAGGAAGTAGTCTTGATTATAGTTCTAACAACTATCTGCAACCTCCTCAGATCCCACCGAATGAACCTTCTGATTTGGAGAAATTAATTGGACAAATGGATCAACATTCTAATGCTTTCATGGAGGAGACTAGAGCCAACACCAAAAGCACAAATGCTTTTATGGAGGAGACAAGAGCCAACACCAAAAACACCAATGCTTCTATTAGGAACTTGGAAAATCAAATTGGCCAACTGGCTAAGCAATTTACAAAAAGAGTTCCAGGTATGTTCCCTAGCAATACAGTTACTAATCCGAAGGATTACTGTATGGTTGTAACTACTAGAAGTGGTAAAGTGGCAATAGCTCCAACAAAGCCAATCACAAATGTAGAAGCCGATGAGGAACTTAAGGGGGTCAAGGAGCCCGAAGAAGAAGTAGTGATTCCTTCAGAAGTTGAGAAACCTGATCAAAAAAGTGAAGAAGGAGAGCCACCAATTATTGTTACTGAGAAGAAGAAATTCGAGCTGAATCCAGAAAATGTGAGAGCAATGGCACCTTATCCAGAAAGGTTTAAGAAAGATGCTCAAAAATAGCATTATGAAAGATTTCTGGATATCTTCAAGAAGTTACTTGTAAACATACCTTTTGCTGAAGCTTTGGCTAACATGCTTAATTATGCCAAGTTCATGAAGGGCTTGTTGTCAAGAAAACATAAGTTGCAGGAGTGCCAGACAGTAACACTCACTGAAGAGTGTAGTGCTATCATACAAAAGAGATTTCCACCCAAACTCAATGATCCAGGAACCTTCAATATTCAAATTGATATTGGTAACACTAATGTTGGCAGAGCACTGTGTGATCTTGGGGAAAGTATTAATCTGATGTCGTTATCTGTTTGCAAATCTCTGGGAATTACTGAGTTAAAACCCACTATGGTTTCTCTACAACTCGCTAATAGATCCCTGAGGAGACCAAGTGGTATTGTTGAAGATGTGCTTGTTAAAGTGGACAAGTTCATCTTCCCAGCTGATATTGTGGTATTAGAGATGGAAGAGGGTGTTGAAATGCCCCTATTATTGGGAAGACCCTTCTTGGCTACTGCTCGAGCCATGATTGATGTGCAGAATGGCAAGCTGGAGTTGAGGATGAATGATGAGACCATCACCATCAACGTCTTTGACTCCATGAAACAATCTTCTGACAAAGGCGATTGTTTTCGTCTTGATATTCTAGAGCAAGTAGTGAAAGAAGAGGTACCTTCCAGCCAACAATCTGAGGAAGAACTTCAAGCACATGAAATAGTTCCTTATGAAGAAGAGAGAAATGAGTTATTTGAAGTCCTTGAAAAGAAAGATTCTGACAAGGAAGGTGGGGCTCCAAAGGCAGAGTTGAAGTAGCTTCCGGAAACTCTCAAATATATCTTCTTGGGTGAGGAGAAAACTTACCCTGTTATTATTAACAAGGGATTGTCTTCTGAACAAGAGACAAGATTAGTTGAAGTGCTTAAAGAGCATAAGGCTGCCATATGATGGTCGATTTCTGATTTAAAGGGTATTAATCCCTCATTTTGTACACATAAAATCCTCATGGAGGATGAAGTTCGACCAGTAAGACAGCCTCAAAGGAGGCTCAATCCAACAATGAAGGAGGTTGTAAGGAAAGAAGTTGTGAAGCTTCTTGATACTGGTATGATTTATCCAATTTCGGATACTGCTTGGGTAAGCCCAGTGCAGACTGTTCCGAAAAAGGGAGGTATCTTAGTAGTCTATAATGATAAAAATGAACTTATTCCAACTAGAACTATTACTGGTTGGAGAATGTGTGTGGACTACCGGAGGCTAAATACAGCTACAAGGAAGGATCGCTTTCCACTTCCTTTTGTTGATCAAATGTTGGAGAGATTGGCGGGTCACAATTATTACTGTTTCTTGGATGTATATTCTGGGTACAACCAAATCCCAGTGGCACCAGAAGACTAAGAGAAAATAGCTTTCACTTGCCCCTTTGGAGTCTTTGCTTATAGACGAATTTCATTCGGTCTATGTAATGCACCTGCCACATTTCAAAGGTGCATGCTCTCCATCTTTTCTGACATGGTGGAGAGAAACCTTGAGGTATTTATGGATGAATTTTCTGTTTTTGGCTCTTGTTTTGATTTATGTTTAGTAAACTTAAATCATGTGTTGAAAAGATTCTGAGAAACAAATCTTGTACTAAAGTGGGGAAAATATCATTTTATGGTACAAGAAGGAATTATCTTAGGACATAAAATATCTGAAAAAGGGATTGAGGTAGATGGAGAAAAATTGATGTTAATTTAGAAACTACCTCCTAATAATGTGACTAGTATTAGAAGTTTTCTAGGACATGCTGGGTTTTACAGGAGATTCATAAAAGATTTTTCTAAAATAGCTAAACCTTTAAGCCATCTTTTAGAAAAATATTCTGAATTTCAATTTAATGATGCATGCCTTAAAGCTTTAAATCTTTTAAAAGAAAATCTCACTACACCTTTGAGCTTATGTGTGATGCTAGTGCCTATGCTATAGGTGCAGTCCTTGGCCAACGAAAGAATAAATTGTTATATGTTATATACTACTCTAGCAAAATTTTAAATGAGGCACAAGTAAATTATGCCACAACTGAAAAGGAAATGCTAGCAGTAGTATATGCATTAGACAAATTTAGATCTTATCTGTTGGGGTCCAAGGTGATTGTGTTTACTGACCACTCTGCTATCAAGTACTTGATGAATAAGCAGGATGCAAAGCCTTATTTGCTCATGTGGATGCTCTTATTTCAAGAGTTTGACTTGGAGATCCGAGATAAAGCTGGAGTGGAGAACAAGGTGGCAGATCACTTGTCACGAATTCAGGAAAAAGAATTACAGGATGGTCTTGAGAAAGAAATAAATGACCATTTTCCCGATGATAGAGTCATGGCTATAGTTATACCTCCTTGGTTTGCGGATATTTCCAATTACAAGGTGATAAAAGAGTTGCCACCCAATCTCACTAGGCAACAACAAAAGAAGTTCCTCAGAGATGCAAGGAGATTTCATTGGGATGATCCTCACTTGTATTTCCAGTGCGCTGATGGAATTATAAGAAGGTGTGTGCCAGAATTCGAAGTTCATGATACCCTATGTTACTGCCATGCATCATACTATGGGGGACATTTTGGAAGGAATAGGACAGCTCAAAAAGTTCTACAAAGTGGTTACTATTGGCCTACGTTATTCAAGGATGCAAATGAGTACGTAGAAAGATGCAACGGATGCCAAAAAGTGGGAAATATTTCCTGCAAAGATGAAATGCCTCTAAATAGTATATTAGAGGTGGAACTTTTTGATGTGTGGGGGATAGATTTCATGGGACCATTCCCTTAATTATATTCCAACCATTACATCTTAGTCGCTGTTGATTATGTCTCCAAGTGGGTTGAGGCTGTTGCTCTTCCCACTAATGATGCTAAGGTGGTTGTCAATTTCTTGAGAAAGAACATCTTCACAAGGTTTGGTGTACCTCGAGCCATAATAAGTGATGGAGGCACTCACTTCTGCAATAAGCAGTTTGATAACCTATTGGCCAAGTATGGTGTTAAACATAAGGTGGCTACACCTTATCATCCACAAACAAGTGGCCAAGTGGAAGTTTCTAACAGGGAATTAAAGCGGATTCTTGAGAAGACTGTTGGAAATTCTTTGAAAGATTGGTCTAATCGGCTGGATGATGCTTTGTGGGCTTATATGAATGCTTTCAAAACTCCTATTGGCACGTCACCTTATCAGTTGGTATTCGGAAAATCTTGCCATCTACCTGTGGAGTTGGAACATAAAGCTTTTTGGCCAATCAAATTTTTAAATTTTGATTCAACGAAAGCTTTTGAGAAAAGACAGGCTCAATTGAGTGAGCTTAATGAGTTCAGAAACTCTGCGTATGAGAGTGCCAAGATCTACAAAGACAAGACAAAGAAGTGGCACGACAAGAAGATTCAACCCAAGGAATTTGTGCCCGGACAGCAGGTATTACTGTACAACTCTCAACTGAAGTTGTTCCCAGGTAAGCTCAAATCTCGTTGGTCTGGACCCTTTATTGTGAAAAATATATTTCCATATGGTACGATTGAAATCTCTCCTCTTAATGATGAAAGACCTTTTAAGGTCAATGGGATTCAACTAAAATTCTATCATGGAGAACATGTGAATAGGGACGCAATTTCTGTCCCTTTGGCTTCACTTGAATCTTAAACGATTCTCGTCAGGCTCGTGACGTTAAACAAGCGCTCATTGGGAGGCAACCCAGAGAGAAAAGTTAGTTTAGTTATTTTAATTTTATTCTAGGTGAGAAAATAACAAGATGTGAACTTGGAACTGGCGCTACTAGCGTCAATCTCACGCTGACAGCGTGCGTGACCAGAGAGACCCATGCTATGAGCGTGGTGTTGATGCTGTGAGCGTGAGAAATGTGAAGGAAGCTCCACCAGCAATGTGGAATTCACGCTAAGAGCGTGAGAAATCAGGAAGCTCCACGCTATCAGCGTGTGATTCATGTTGTAAGCGTGAAAAATTCAAAAAGGACATCAACGCTCTCAGCGTGGTATTCACGCTGTGAGCATAAGTAATCAGAAGACCCCACGCTCATAGCGTGAGATTCACGCTATGAGCGTCATCCGGAAACTCAAGTTTTTAAAAATTAAAACCCTAAAAGTCCCTTTTCCCTTTCTTTCTTTATTCTTCACTCAGTCGCTCTCTCTTCTTTCCCTCTTCTCTCGTTCTCTCTT
>JAVKPL010013524.1:25000-73433 GCA_032173675.1 Gastrolobium villosum | reverse complement strand
TACATAGGTACATGTGTAAAATTCGGATGTATGGTTTATGTGTAATGGCTTGTGAATTGTTTGATCTTTATTTCTTGGATAAGACTAAGGTAATTAATTAAATTAAATCATAGGAAGATACATAGACATGTGAATTTAATCTTATGAGTAATGTGAGTGTGTGTTAGAAGGCATTAGTGTTTGGATGTGGGCTTGAGTGTGTATGGACTTGTTGCTTTTTGGACTTGTGTGATTGGATTTTTGGTGTGTGGCCAATGGCCCAAGGATGGCCTTTGAACCTACCTTGTTTTAGCCCAAAGTTGTAACCACTTATCCTCCTTAAAGCCTAGTCCAACAAGGCTGCCTTGTGCAGCAAGGAACACTACTTGGCTAGTTGTTTTTCCCCTCATTTTTGCGCACAAGTAAGGGTGATTTAGGACCTTGAAATCTGCCATTTTCCCTTGTCAAAACCGCCACCTCATCTTGCTTAAGCATAACTTGATTTAAGCCTCATTGCATGGTAGACACATGTGCATTTTAGCATGATCTTAGGCTGCATAATTCTCCATTTTGGGCGCACATGGGAGGGGCTTGATGCAGATTTTTTTTATGACACAAACTGCCTAACTTGTTGACTTGGAGAACCTTCTTGCACTTCCATCATGACACTGTTTTGTGCAGATTTTTTGGGCAAGCTTTTGCAGCCCATCATGAGTCAAAACCTGCCTTGTTTTCACATGCATCATAAGGGATCTTTCTGCTGCATTTTCATCATTTGGTGCAGCTCCAAAATCTGAATTTGGGCTGTCACAAAACTGCACTCTTGATGCACCTCTTTCCCCCTCATCATTGCGCACCAAGGCTGCCTAAGTGCAGATTTTTGGGCTGCCACATGGTTGTTTCCTTGTTGACTTAGCAAAGCTCTTACATGTACTCATGAGGCACCTCCTCCACTCCATTTTTGCGCACAACTTGGTCAATGATGCAGAAGTTTTTTTCTGACTTAGGACAGCCCCAAAATTGAGTGTTTAGACTGCCTCAAATCAGAGTTAATGAAGCATCCTTTCCCACTCAACCTTGTGTGCGCATAGCTTGATCTTTGGTGTGAAAATTCTGACTTGTATCACCAACTCAAATCTGATCAAATCACCCCTCACTCTTTGCATGTAAGTAGAGTAATTTAGAAGCCAACACTTTGCTTGTACAGCCCTTGTATGCAGCCCCACTCCCTCAAGCAATCAGATTTCTACCATGATGATAAATTATTACAACCTCCTCCCTTCTTCCTTTAAATTGCGCACAAGAGGGGCTGCCCCCCATTCACTTGTGCAGCCACCTCATTTCCCCTCTCCCTCACACTCTAGCTTAGCCTTGCAAGAACCTTAGGAGGAAGAAAGACCAAGTGCAGCCAACATTCCCTCCTTCCCTCACCTCAACCATACACCAAGCTAGTGCAAGCCTTGTTCCTCACTTGTTGCGCATAGGACCTCTTAGGAAGTGTGGACTTGTGTGTAGTGAAGCTAGAAGGTGGTGTGATTCTTGACTTGAAGGGTGTGCTACAAGAGGTAGGCCTTGAACTTGAACTCCTTCTTAGTGTAGCCATGTATGAATGCGCAAATGTCTCCTTACATATATGTTGCTTTGGATCCTTGGTTGAGCATGATTAAAGTTTTAGTATGGAGTCATTTTAGGATGATTTGTATGCATAAAAATCTTATGGTTATGGTTAAGCTTATGCCACTATCTCTTGTATGGATGTGCCTCTGATTTGGAGAAGTAATGTGCCACTGTTTCGGTTTGATGTGCCACTGTTTTGGTAGATAAAATGCCACTGTTTCGGTTCCTCAAAATCACATTAAAATGCCACTGTTTTGAAGATGTATGCCACTGTTTTATGTACACAAATGCCACTGTTTTATGCACACAAATGCCACTGTTTTATGTACACAAATGCCACTGTTTTATGCACACAAATGCCACTGTTGTATGTACACAAATGCCACTGTTTTATGTACACAAATGCCACTGTTTTAGTCACCATATGCCACTGTTTTTATGCATAATATGCCACTGTTTTAGTCATGAAATGTCACTGTTTCCATGCTTAAAATGCCACTGTTTTTATGCATAATATGCCACTGTTTTAAGTCATCATATGCCACTATTTTATGCATAATGTGCCACTGTTTTAGTCATCATATGCCACTGTTTTTATGCATCAAATGCCACTGTTTTAGTCCTTCTATGCCACTGTTTGTATGTATAAAATGCCACTGTTTTGGAAGTTCAAAGTGCCACTGTTTCTGTTTTAAAAATGCCACTGTTTCTGTTTTGAAAACGTTTAAAACGTCACTGTTTTGCTGCTGTAAACACTGCTGTATGCTCACTGTTTTGCTGCTGTATGCTCACTGTTTTGCTGCTGTATGCTCACTGTTTTGCTGCTGTAAATGCTCACTGTTTTGCTGCTGTAAACACTGCTGTATGCTCACTGTTTTGCTGCTGTATGCTCACTGTTTTGCTGCTGTATGCTCACTGTTTTGCTGCTGTAAATGCTCACTGTTTTGCTGCTGTAAACACTGCTGTATGCTCACTGTTTTGCTGCTGTATGCTCACTGTTTTGCTGCTGTATGCTCACTGTTTTGCTGCTGTAAATGCTCACTGTTTTGCTGCTGTAAACACTGCTGTATGCTCACTGTTTTGCTGCTGTATGCTCACTGTTTTGCTGCTGAAAATGCTCACTGTTTTGCTGCTGTAAATGTTCACTGTTTTGCTGCTGTAAATGTTCACTGTTTTGCTGCTGTAAGCCACTGCTGTATGCTCTCGGTTTTGCTGTAAATAGCCACTGTAAATGATTAGTTTTAACTGATTTAGGTGCGCTTAAGAAGTGAGAATATTTCGCTGCCGTTGGTAATATTTAAGGAAAGCTAAGGTAAGTGTCAGGCGATGATGCCTAATGTAACTATTGACTACTGGTATAGAATTGTAACATGATGCTCCATATGCCGTAAGTATATTATGTTCCATTATAATGAAAGGAAACTGCCAAAAATGTGCCGTGATGGCTATATGACTATGAGGTAAAGACGTTATGTGGCAGCATAACGCATATGAAAGGTATATAAGCATGCATCTTACATTATACCGCATTTTTACGCTTTGTGTGTGAAAGCATAGCATGTCATGCATGTAACAAGATCATATAGGCCTTGTTTTAGAATAGTTATGTACAGGACCATGTGTTTGAGCAAGCATCATATAGGCATCCCCAAGGTACCGGGGTATGGGACACTTGGCATCAGTCCGCATAGGCCCACAGATGGAATCCACATGGAGCTCAGGTGCCAAGGGTATATTTGATTCCACTGTGAAGTGCGCGCACGACGGTGCTAAAAGCGCAAAGGAAAGGCGTTATATACGCAATATATGAATATGACAAAAATGAAAAGGAACAAGTATATGTTGAAGTGACTGTTTATGATTTTGTGCCTAGTTAATACTGTTATATTACTGGTTTTATTGCCACACTACTGGGATTATTCTCACCCCTTCGGGGCTGCTATTTTCCTAAATGGCAGGAGGACATAAAGGCACATGAAGACATGATGTTTGCTGTTGATTGCTGATGCGTGGATTACCATTGTTGCTGTTTGTTTAAACTGGATAACTGTAATGATTAATGTTTTGGTACTTTTGGATGACTGTAGTCTTCATCATGTTATGTTAGCTTGAACTTTTACGAACAGCAGCTATTTTGGAAAACCTTTATGAACAGAATTTAAGTGTTGAAAATTTTTATATGGATTTGTATACTGCTTTGTTAGCTCATGTGACGTTAACGACTCTAATTCCGCTTAGCAAACGACTCTCTTGGATGCATACAAGGGAGGGCGTTACACCAGGCGTGGCGCACCTGGTGCACCGGATGGTGCCTGACGAGGCGCCAGACGTGGCGCACCTGATGCCCGGCGTGGTGCACCGGATGGTGCCTGACGAGGCGCACCTGATGCCCGGCGTGGTGCCCCGGATGGTGCCTGACGAGGCGCACCCGGTGCCAGGCGTGGTGCCCCGGATGGTGCCCGACGAGGCGCACCCGGTGCCAGGCGTGGCGCTCCTGGTGCCTGACGAGGCGCACCTGATGCCCAGCGTGGTGCAGCGGATGGTGCCTGGGGAGGTGCTGGACTTGGTGCCTGACGCGGCGCACCCGATGCCTCACTAATGAGACAGTTATAAAGTAATGAGGCTGTTACGTGTGGAGTTATGTTATTCAGATCAATGAAGAGGATTGCGATGCGGTTCATATCAATGATTAATTAAATTACTGTTACGTGTGGAGTTAAGTTATTCAAATTTTTCTATTGTTAACATATTCCTTTCCTTTTTCATAAATACGTTTTCCGTAATCAATTAAAACCACACTATAATTGTAAATGCCATTTGCGGAATCATACACTATATAACATCATAAACCATTCTTTTTATTCATTTCATTTAAACTCACCATCTTACTCTCATCTTTTACCAAGTTGTAGTCCTTTACGTTGTCTACGCGTGGTTTCAAACCACATATCATTTGGAGTTCTACCCATCAAGTTATACCCCTTTCTTTTAGTCTAGAAAAACCTGAATTTTCGAAAATTACACTGTGGTAATCGATTACCAGAGGGTGGTAATCGATTACCACCTGTCAAAAATGAGGCAGTAGCCAATTTTTCAATTCCTCTGTTCTGGTAATCGATTACCAGCTCTTGGTAATCGATTACCTCACATGGTAATCGATTACCAAAGGCCAGTAATCGATTACCAGTGCAGACAGTAGCTAATTTTTCGTCCCCTGTTGCATGGTAATCGATTACCATGCTTGGGTAATCGATTACTATGCAGCAAAATGACAGATTACAGCTGTTTTGAGCCCCAAAAAGGGTGTGTAATCCATCCCTAACCCCTTGGTACTCCACATAACACATAATCATGTCCTAATGTTGGCTCTAGGCCCTTCCATCATTGAATTTCCTTAAGTTTTACATCAATTACATCATTCTCAAATAATGGCCATTTACATGTACATATGGACCATTTTTACAACAATACTCATCAAGGCTTCAAGGCTATGAATGTGGCAATGGACAAGTCCCATGCTCACTCAAAATATACAGTTATCCAAGCCATGAATAATAACATATAAGCAAGACTTAGCATATGACCATGAACACTAACAAAAGCATGGAAAATGACATCATGCAATATGTTCATGCCCTAAGTCTCAAAACACTAATGGTATGCTATGTGCACTCCATAAACTCCTCCAAAAAGCCATGCAATCCATATGCACCGCATGCCAATCCAACGTCCACTACACGGGCTTCTTGCCCGAAGCTCCTCCCGGCTCATAGTGACCTGAAATGTGGTCCCCCAAACACGGGGTGAGATATACGGATATATCTCAGTAAACCAATGGAGCTAGAGGCTCTCTCCACTCCATGGCTCACTAAAATGTATCAAAATGACATAATATGGCATGCAAGTAAAACAATATCACCATCCACCTGGAGACACCCAAGAACATCCACTCATGGATTCATGTTCAAGGACTCCATCATATAACTCCCGAGACAATCCTAGAGCTTCTCCCATGGTTGAGAAAACTCCATGGCCAACCCAACCGGAACTCCTCAAGAGACCTATCCGGCGGATGTCCCCCGTTTGGCTCATCCTGGTGTCGCTCCCATGAGTCGACCCCATGGCATTCCAACTGGTATTTCGCCATCGAAATGTTCCAGCGGATGTCCAAACCCAACACACGTCAACTGGCCAGTGACCAAACAATTTTCACAAAACACAAGTAATATGCATACAAGCACACAAACACATCATGTCATCACTACATCATCCAACCACTACCTTCCTCTAGGTTTGGTGGAGCTCACTAGGGATTAAACCCAAGTTCCAAGAGTTTACCTTAACACGAGCAACACCGTTCCAAACGTATGCTCCAATTCAACTTTTCTCGAATCCAACCGTGTGAGGCACCCTACAACAATCATCAAATCCAATTTACTCAAAACTCATTTTTCATCAAAATTCCTCAATTTTGCCTAAGTTACAAATCCATATTTTTCACCAAAAATTAACATAGCATTTCTAGCTTACAAACATGATTCTAAGGCCTTTTCATCTAATAGCATTTTTGCATTTGGGCTCTCTATCATCACACATCTAAAATCAAAGGTTTGAACACATATTCATAGATCTATGGAATCAACTATCAAAAGACCACAAATATACTTACAATGGGTAGTATGATCACCACCAAGGTTCCACTAAACCATTTGAAGCTCCAAACTCCAAGAAATCTTCAAGAACACTTATGGGTCGATTCTGAGTTTGCCAAAAACGTGGCCAAAGAGGTGGATTCAAGGCTTCTAGATGCTACCAATGGCTTTGGAAGGTTGTTTACGATAGATTTCAACACCAAAATCAAGCGATTCGGTGGAGAAACGAAGAAATGGGAAGAAAGTGTGAAAATGGTGAAAATGGCTTCTTTTGCCTCTGTTGGTGCGCACGGGCAGTGAGGAGGGAAGGAGGGAAAGAAGAAGGAAAAAAAAAGGAGGTGGCCCAAGTGACTTCGGTCACACGGGTCCCACACGCGATCTAACTTTCACTCCGATAAAAATTCCGATCACCAATCCTTAATCTAAATATTTTTCCAGTCCATGACATATTTTTATTTCTCCAAAATATTGATAAAAATTTCACACCTATTGGTACACTCACAACTCAGTATTTTAACACTTAAAAATCACTATTCATCGATTTTTCTCAAATTTGCCTATTTACTCAATTTTTCGCCCTGATTCCATTTCCAACCTTACTTTTGTCATTTGAAATCTCTAACTCAATATTTAAGCCTCTTAACACACGGTTGGCAAATTACAATTTTGCCCTTTTTGGCCATAAAACTTGGATTTTCACTAATCCATCCACTTTCATTTTACCATATAATATTAAAATACACATTTAAATATTTGAGGTGTTATATTCACCCCACCTTTTTGAAATTTTGTCCGCAAAATTAAATCATACCTGCTCACTAACTCAGGATACAGCCGGAGAATCTCGTCCTCCCGCTCCCAAGTAGCCTCCTCAGGTGTGCGGCCTTCCCACTGAATCTTCAGCATGGGAATCACTTTACTTCTCAATCGCTTTTCACTGCGATCCAATACTGCAATAGGACCAATGGGAGTCTTCAAGTTCTCCCTGATTTCAATATTATCCGGCATCACAACATGTGATTCGTCCGGAACATAACGTCGCAACTGCGACACATGAAAGACATCATGTAAATTAGATAACTGCGGGGGTAAGGCAAGCTGATAGGCCACCAATCCTACTCTTTTCATAATCTGATATGGCCCAATGAATCGTGGACTCAGCTTCCTCACACCCAACGCACGGCCAACACCTGTGACCGGCGACAAACGTACGAAAACATGGTCACCTTCCTCAAATTCCAGCGGTCTATGCTTATTGTCATAATAACTCTTCTGCCGATTCTGTGCCTGTTTCAACTTTTCTCTGATCATTTCAATCTGCACTGTCGTTTCCTGCACAAAATCCGGACCAAATCTTTCTTTATCGCCTACCTCAGTCCAACAAGTGGGCGTACGACACCTCCTGCCATATAAAACCTCGTATGGTGCCATACCCAGACTGGAATGAAAACTGTTATTATAAGAAAACTCCACCAGTGATAAGTACCTATCCCAGGCATTACCCTGTTCCAGTGTGCATGCTCTCAGCATATCCTCAAGTGTCTGTATGGTCCTCTCAGTCTGACCATCAGTCTGCGGGTGATAAGCAGTGCTCAGTCGAAGCTGAGTGCCAAAAGCCTGCTGTAAAGCTCCCCAAAATCGTGAAGTAAACTTCGGGTCCCGATCACTCACAATGCTAATCGGTATCCCATGGAGTCTAACAATCTCCTTCACATAAAGTGTTGCCAACTTCTCTGTGGTGTAATCCACACGTACTGGTAGAAAATGTGCAGACTTCGTAAGTCGGTCCACAATAACCCAAATTGAATCATAACCAGCTTGAGTTCGCGGCAATCCCACAACAAAATCCATTGAAATACTCTCCCATTTCCATTCAGGTATATCCAGCGGCCGAAGTAATCCAGCAGGTTTCTGATGCTCTATTTTCACTTTTTGACAAACCAAGCACTTAGATACGTACTCGGCAACATCCCTTTTCATACCAGGCCACCAGAACTTAACTTTCAAATCTTGGTACATCTTTGTGGCACCTGGGTGGATAGAATATTGGCCCTTATGGGCCTCAGTCATAACTTCCTCTGCAAGTTCCTTGGGCACAACAATCCTGCCCTGATATAACAATAGTCCCTGTTCATTAACAGATATGCCACTCTGGCCTTTCAAATACTTTATACTTTCATTGCGAATCTGAGTCTCTTTAATCTTCTCGTGCAGCTCGTTCTCAATCCGAGTCAACTCCATATCACACATTCTTCCTGCAAAGAAATCCGTTATTTTCATGTCACGAAATTGCTCAATCACTTCATTGTCCCACATCATCATATGAGATAAGTTAACAGACTTCCTACTCAATGCATCTGCCACAACATTAGCCTTTCCCGGGTGGTATTTCAGCTCAAAATCATAATCTTTCAGGAATTCAACCCATCTACGCTGCCTCATATTCAGCTCCTTCTGATCAAATAAATATTTCAAACTTTTATGGTCGCTGAACACAGCAAATTTCATCCCATATAGAAAATGCCTCCAAATTTTCAAGGCAAACACAATAGCAGCCAATTCTAAGTCATGCGTCGGATAATTTTCTTCATGCGGCCTCAACTGCCTAGACGCATATGCAATCACTTTTCCTTCCTGCATCAAAACGCTCCCTAAACCTTTCTTAGAAGCGTCACAATATAATACAAACTCACCCTCCGGATCAGGTAGAGTCAACACCGGAGCAGTAGTCAATTTCTCTTTAAGTAGCAGAAAACAGTCCTCACATTCCTGGGTCCACACAAAAGGAGTATCCTTTCGTGTCAATCGAGTCAACGGTAGAACCATTGCAGAAAATCCCTGAATAAATCGGCGATAATAGCCAGCAAGCCCCAGAAAACTTCTAATTTCAGTCACAGTCTTAGGTCTTTCCCAGTCACTCACCGCTTCAATCTTGCTTGGATCCACTGCAACACCACTTGCGGAAATAACATGACCCAAAAATTGCACCTCAGACAACCAGAATTCACACTTAGACGGTTTAGCATACAGTTTCTTATCCTTTAACACCTGCAACACAGTCCTCAAATGGTCCATGTGCTCCTCTTTACTCTTAGAATAGATCATAATGTCATCAATAAACACAATTACAAACTGGTCCAAATACGGTTTGAAAATGCGGTTCATATAGTCCATGAACACCGCCGGGGCATTAGTAAGCCCGAAAGGAATCACTTGATATTCAAAATGTCCATATCTGGATCGGAAAGCTGTTTTAGGTACATCCTCCGGTTTAATCCGAATCTGGTGATATCCGGACCGGAGATCAATCTTTGAAAATACACAGGCACCCCTCAACTGATCTAATAAATCATCAATACGCGGTAATGGGTACCGGTTCTTAATAGTCACTTTATTCAGCTGTCGGTAGTCAGTGCACAATCTCATGCTACCATCCTTTTTCTTTACAAATATCACCGGTGCTCCCCACGGAGACACACTCGGCCTAATAAAATTCTTCGCAGACAATTCTTCAATGTGTTTCTTCAACTCAGCCAACTCAAGTGGCGACATCCGATATGGAGCCAAGGAGATCGGCCCCACACCAGGCAATAAATCAATCGAGAATTCAATCTCTCTCTCAGGTGGAAATTCCGGTATCTCATCCGGAAATACATCCTCAAACTCATTAACAACTGGAATAGCAGAAATCTCCTCCTTTTTATCACCCACCAATCCGCCCAACAAAACATAACCCAGATCTCCAGCCTTCAAGGCTTTCACAGTCTGACAGACAGACAAATATAAAGACGGACAAACAGACGGCCTCTCGTGAGATAGCAACAACCTCTTTCCGCAGCAATCAATCATTGCGCAGTTCCGAGACAACCAATCCATCCCCAAAATCAAATTGACAGAGGCCAGGGGTAAGATAATTAAATCAATGGTGTAACCCCTGCCTAAATAAGTGAACTTCACATCTTCACAAATCCAAGACGATTCACTAACCTCTCCTGTAGCAGTAGTTATACGCATCGGAGGAACCATCCGTGTTACCTTTAAGTCCAACGCCTTAGCCACATAGTCCGCCACAAATGAATGTGTTGCTCCCGAATCAAACAACACAGATAAATCAACATTAGATAGAAAAATTATACCTTTAACCAAATTCGGAGCCTTTTCAGTATGTTGAGCATTTGTAGTATAAACCCGTCCCACAGTAGGAACGGCAGCAATAGGAGTAGCAATAGTAGTAGGTGGCGGCAAGGCCTGCAGATTCGCAGCCTGCCCCGTAGAAGACGGACACTCTCTAGCAAAATGGCCATTCCGACCACACTTAAAACAAGACAATGGACCAGCACCACACACACCCTTGTGATATTTCCCACACTTCCCACATCGTGGGGTAAAATATCTGTCCGAAGCACCACCACCACCAGTGTTTCCACCCCTCTTGAACTGACCAGGAGGCTGCCTCACATGCAACCCCCTACCTCTATTATTAAAACCTCCTCTGTTGGCATTACCAGAAGGACCAGGTGTCTTCTTAACATCTTGCTCTTTTACCTTAGAATCAGATTTCGGATATCTTCCATAAACAGTTTCGACCCGTTTGCACTGGGTCACCAAATCAGCAAAGTTCCTCACTGCAGTATTAGACATCCTCTTTGCAATCTTCTCACTCAGCCCTCTTTGAAATTTAGCTGACAGGAATTCCGGAGTAGGTAGAGTACCTCCATAGTTAGCAAACTTGACAAGTTCATTGAATTTTGCCACATAGGCATCCACAGTCATAACACCCTGTACCAGATTATCAAATTCACCTTGCTTAGCCTCCCGAACATCACGGGGAAAATATTCTTCATGAAATAATCCTTCAAACAAGGTCCAAGTAAGAACCTCTCCCTGAATAACAAATGGGCGAGACACATTGTCCCACCACTCCTGGGCATCACCCTCCAGCATATAAACAGAATACAATAACTTCTGCGGATCTTGGCATCTCATAACCTGAAAAATCTTGTCCATGCCCCTCAACCAAGCAGTGACCTCCTTTGGGTCCCTTGACCCCAGAAATGCGGGTGGCTTATGTTTCCTAAAAGATATGAGCCTACGCTCATCATCAGCATTATCAAGCACCTGCCCAGCAGCCCCAGTAGATTGGGCAACAGATGACGGATCAGGAACATAACTAGGATCCGTAGTAGTATGATGACTAGCCTCACCAGTGTGGTGACTAGCCCCACTCTCCCCCTGTTGAGGAGTAACAGATGGCGTCGGTGTAGGAGTCACCGTAGCCGTATGCGGAGGTGTATCTTCCCTCCTAGGACGACCTCTATCCGCCCTCAACTCAGCCATAAAGGCCTGCATCATATCCTGATTTGCTTTCATCAGGTTCTCAGTCATATTTCTGTTTGCAGCCGTTTCCGCCTGCAGAGCATTCAGTGCTGCAGTGATCGGATCCGGTGGCAATTGACCTGCACCCCGTGCCCCACGGCGACCTCGTGCCCTACTCATGATATCTGTACATGTAACACAAAGGAATGAGCTGATCAGACCCACACTGAGGAATCACATATACATTAATCATAAATAGTTCACAGATAGCTATGACACACAAGATACAACATACATAGCAATCAGAGTTCCCTAAACAAAACTGCTCTGATACCATAAAATGTAACAGCCCGTTGTACACCGGTATTGTTAACATTGATTATGATATTAAGCGCAGTTACAATCACAGTGATTAGATTAATTAAATTACGGGCAAATTTTTCTTTTAACATATTCCTTTCCTTTTTCATAAATACGTTTTCCGTAATCAATTAAAACCACACTATAATTGTAAATGCCATTTGCGGAATCATACACTATATAACATCATAAACCATTCTTTTTATTCATTTCATTTAAACTCACCATCTTACTCTCATCTTTTACCAAGTTGTAGTCCTTTACGTTGTCTACGCGTGGTTTCAAACCACATATCATTTGGAGTTCTACCCATCAAGTTATACCCCTTTCTTTTAGTCTAGAAAAACCTGAATTTTCGAAAATTACACTGTGGTAATCGATTACCAGAGGGTGGTAATCGATTACCACCTGTCAAAAATGAGGCAGTAGCCAATTTTTCAATTCCTCTGTTCTGGTAATCGATTACCAGCTCTTGGTAATCGATTACCTCACATGGTAATCGATTACCAAAGGCCAGTAATCGATTACCAGTGCAGACAGTAGCTAATTTTTCGTCCCCTGTTGCATGGTAATCGATTACCATGCTTGGGTAATCGATTACTATGCAGCAAAATGACAGATTACAGCTGTTTTGAGCCCCAAAAAGGGTGTGTAATCCATCCCTAACCCCTTGGTACTCCACATAACACATAATCATGTCCTAATGTTGGCTCTAGGCCCTTCCATCATTGAATTTCCTTAAGTTTTACATCAATTACATCATTCTCAAATAATGGCCATTTACATGTACATATGGACCATTTTTACAACAATACTCATCAAGGCTTCAAGGCTATGAATGTGGCAATGGACAAGTCCCATGCTCACTCAAAATATACAGTTATCCAAGCCATGAATAATAAAACATAACAAGACTTAGCATATGACCATGAACACTAACAAAAGCATGGAAAATGACATCATGCAATATGTTCATGACCTAAGTCTCAAAATACTAATGGTATGCTATGTGCACTCCATAAACTCCTCCAAAAAGCCATGCAATCCATATGCACCGCATGCCAATCCAACGTCCACTACACGGGCTTCTTGCCCGAAGCTCCTCCCGGCTCATAGTGACCTGAAATGTGGTCCCCCAAACACGGGGTGAGATATACGGATATATCTCAGTAAACCAATGGAGCTAGAGGCTCTCTCCACTCCATGGCTCACTAAAATGTATCAAAATGACATAACATGGCATGCAAGTAAAACAATATCACCATCCACCTGGAGACACCCAAGAACATCCATTCATGGATTCGTGTTCAAGGACTCCATCATATAACTCCCGAGACAATCCTAGAGCTTCTCCCATGGTTGAGAAAACTCCATGGCCAACCCAACCGGAACTCCTCAGAGACCTATCCGGCGGATGTCCCACGTTTGGCTCATCCTGGTGTCGCTCCCATGAGTCGACCCCATGGCATTCCAACTGGTATTTCGCCATCGAAATGTTCCAGCGGATGTCCAAACCCAACACACGTCAACTGGCCAGTGACCAAACAATTTTCACAAAACACAAGTAATATGCATACAAGCACACAAACACATCATGTCATCACTACATCATCCAACCACTACCTTCCTCTAGGTTTGGTGGAGCTCACTAGGGATTAAACCCAAGTTCCAAGAGTTTACCTTAACACTTAGCAATCCGTTCCAAACGTATGCTCCAATTCAACTTTTCACAATTCCAACCGTGTGAGGCACCCTACAACAATCATCAAATCCCAATTACACAAAAACTCATTTTTCATCAAAATTCCTCAAAATTCTCTAAGTTAAAAACCTAGATTTTTCACCAAAATTTAACATAGCATTTCTAGCTTACAAACATGATTCTAAGGCCTTTTCATCTAATAGCATTTTTGCATTTGGGCTCTCTATCATCACACATCTAAAATCAAAGGTTTGAACACATATTCATAGATCTATGGAATCAACTATCAAAAGACCACAAATATACTTACAATGGGTAGTATGATCACCACCAAGGTTCCACTAAACCATTTGAAGCTCCAAACTCCAAGAAATCTTCAAGAACACTTATGGGTCGATTCTGAGTTTGCCAAAAACGTGGCCAAAGAGGTGGATTCAAGGCTTCTAGATGCTACCAATGGCTTTGGAAGGTTGTTTACGATAGATTTCAACACCAAAATCAAGCGATTCGGTGGAGAAACGAAGAAATGGGAAGAAAGTGTGAAAATGGAGGTTTTGGTCTCTTTTCTCTCTGAAGGTGCGCACGGGAAGTGAAGGGGAAAGGAAGGAAAGAAGGAAAGAAAAAGGAGGTGGGGCCAAGTGACTTCGGTCACACGGGTCCCACACGCGATCTAACTTTAACTCCGATAAAATTTCCGATCACAAATCCTTAATCTAAATATTTTTCCAGTCCATACATATTTTTCTTTCTCCAAAATAATGATAAAAATTTCACACCTATCGGTACACTCACAACTCAGTATTTTAACACTTAAAAATCACTATTCATCGATTTTTCCCAAATTTGCCTATTTATTCAATTTTTCGCCCTGATTCCATTTCCAACCTTACTTTTGTCATTTGAAATCTCTAACTCAATATTTAAGCCTCTTAACACACGGTTGGCAAATTACCATTTTGCCCTTTTGCCTCTTTTTGGCCATAAACCTTGGATTTTCACTAATCCACCAATTTTCCTTTCACAATATAATATAAAATAAACATTTAAACATTTGAGGTGTTATAGCAGCCCCCTCTCCATGCGCACATATATAGGGAAAGTGAGGGAAAATTGCCATGATTAACTATCATGAAAAAAAATCAGATTTCTTTGAGAGGATGGGGCTGCATATAAGGCTGAAACAAGCAAGGTTTGCTTCTACTTTACTCTATTTACATGCAAAGAGAGAGGAGTGATATGATCAGATTTTGAGCTGTCCAAAATCAGAGAAATTTCCTGCATAGTTGACCAAGTTATGCGCATGAAGTGGGGTGGAATGGATGCATCAAGAGCACATGAAAAAGGTTCACTAAGTCAACAAGCAACTCAACTTGATGGCAGCCAAAAATCTGCCTTGATGCAGTCCTTGGTGCGCAAATTAAGAGAGGAAAAGAGGTTCATCATGAGTGCAGATCCAAACACTCATATAGGGGCTGTCCTTGTGCAGAAAATTTCTGCATAAAAAGCCAACCCATGCGCACAAGGTGAGGTGTGAGGGAGGTTCACTAAGTCCACAAGCAAGAGAGCTTTGTGGCAGCCAAGGATTCTGATTTTTGGAGCTGTCCTCTGCGCAAAAATGATGAAGATGCAGCCCCAAAATCTCACTTATGATGCATGTGGAAGGAGGAGGAGGTTTGACTCATGATGGCTGCAAAAGCTTGCCAAAAATTCTGCACAATGCAGTCTCATGATGGGGAGTGTAAGTGGTTATCCAAGTCAACAAGTTAGGCAGTTTGTGTCATAAGAAAAATCTGCACCAAGGTCCCTCCCATGTGCGCCTAAATGGAGAAGTATGCAGCCTAAATTCATGCTAAAATGCACATGTGTCTACCATGCAATGAGGTTTAAATCAAGTTATGCTTAAGCAAGGTGAGGTGGCGGTTTAACAAGGCAAAATGACAGATTTCAAGGTCCTAAATCACCCTTACTTGTGCGCAAGATTGAGTGGTAGAAGGGTTGCCATGTTAAGGTTTCTTGGTACACAAGACATCCATGTTGGGCAAGGCTTAGGGAAGTAGGTGTGGGTCTAACCATGGGCTGAACTTGATGGATTCACAAGCCATCCTTGGGCCATTGGCCTCACATACAAAAAGGATTCATTCACACAAGTCCACTAGCAACAAGTCCACACACACACACTAGCCCACTACCAAAGTCCAATGAACACTAAGGTCCTATAACACATACTCACATTACTTATATGATTAAATTCACAAGTCTACATATGTACCCTCCTAAGATTTAATTTAATTAATTACCTTAGTCTTATCCAAGGGTTAAAGGTTATACAATTCACAAGCCATTACACATAAACCATACATCCGAATTCTACACATGAACACATAGCCTATAGTACTTATGTATTTTACTAATTATGCGGGATGTTACACTCTCCCCACCAAATAGGAATTTTGCCCGCAAAATTAAACTTACTTAAGAGCTAAACAGTTCTGGATAGCGTTTCTGAACGTCGTCCTCGCGCTCCCAAGTGGCTTCAGCTGCCGATCTGTTGTTCCATAATACCTTCACCAAAGGAATCTCTTTAGAACGGAGTCGCTTGACGGATCTTTCAAGAATTTGGAACGGTTGTACTTGATAAGTCAGATTTTCCTTTAGTTCCACTTCTTCCGGCTGTAACACGTGAGATGGATCAGAGAGATACCTCCGTAGCTGAGACACATGAAATACATTGTGAATTCCTGACATATTGGGTGGTAAAGCCAACCGGTATGCCGACTCTCCAATCCGGTCCATAATCAGATACGGTCCTAAGTACCGTGGACTTAACTTCTTAACTCCCATTCTCCTTCCGAGTCCCGATGTAGGAGTGATTCTCAAGAACACATGATCTCCGACTTCGAAAGATAGAGGCTTATGACGCTTGTCGTAATAACTCTTCTGTCTGGCCTGAGCCCTCTGCATATTCTCCCGAATCTTCTTTACTTGTTCGGATGTTTCTTGAATTAGATCGGGTCCTAACATACTTCGCTCACCCACTTCCGTCCAACATAAAGGGGATCTGCACTTTCTCCCATACAAAGCTTCATACGGTGCCATCTGAATGCTGGAGTGGTAACTGTTGTTGTAAGCAAATTCAATCAAAGAAAGATAGCTATCCCAACTGCCTCCTAACTCCAAAACGCATGCTCGCAACATGTCCTCTAAAGCTTGAATGGTGCGTTCCGTCTGTCCATCGGTCTGCGGATGATAAGCAGTGCTCAACCTCAATTGGGTCCCTAATGCTCTTTGAAAGGATTCCCAAAACTTGGACGTAAACTTGGGATCACGATCACTGACAATACTCGTAGGAACTCCGTGCAGCTTCACAATCTCCTGCAGATAGATTCTAGCAAGCCTTTCTGTATCATAAGTGGTTCTAACACGCAAGAAATGAGCTGACTTCGTTAAACGATCGACAATCACCCAGATAGAATCATATCCTTCTCGCGTCCGAGGAAGTCCAACTACAAAATCCATCGAAATGCTGTCCCACTTCCATTCGGGAATCTCCAAAGGTTGAAGGAGTCCCGACGGTTTCTGATGTTCGTACTTCACCTTCTGACAAGTTAAGCATCGAGATACATACTCCGCAATATCACGCTTCATACCCGGCCACCAAAACGAGGTCTTCAAATCATGGTACATCTTCGTGGATCCAGGATGAACTGCGTACTTACCCTTGTGAGCCTCCTGTAAAACTTCTTGCTTCAATACTTCATTCGGCACAACCAGCCGTCCTTGGAATCTCCAGACATCATTCTCATCCTTTACTACCTCTTGGTTACCAACCAACTCGCGGACTAACTCTTCATCCTTCTGAGCCTCCTTAATTCTACTGATCAGTTCATTCTCCACCTTTATATTTCCCAATCTTATGCTACTTCCTCTCTCGTCTACCGATAAGTTCAAGTCTCGAAAGGCCTCAAACAACTTCAATTCTTCCATCATCAGAGTTGCAGTGTGTAGAGTCTTCCTGCTCAGAGCGTCGGCTACCACGTTTGCCTTTCCTGGGTGGTACTTAAGGTCAAAATCGTAGTCCTTCAGAAATTCCATCCACCGACGTTGCCGCATATTCAGCTCCTTCTGGTCGAACAAGTACTTCAAACTCTTATGATCGCTGAACACGTCAAACTGCGAACCATACAAGTGGTGCCTCCAGATTTTAAGTGCGAACACTATAGCTGCTAACTCCAAATCGTGCGTAGGATAATTTTCTTCGTGGGGCTTAAGTTGTCGAGATGCATAAGCTACCGCCATACGATCCTGCATCAACACGCATCCAAGTCCTTTCAGCGACGCATCGCAGTACACTTCGAACTTTTGAGTAGGATCCGGAATCGTGAGTACGGGAGCACTCGTCAATCTGCTCTTTAGCTCCAAGAAACATTCTTCACAGGCTTCAGTCCACTCAAAAGGCTTATCCTTCCGAGTGAGACGAGTAAGAGGTTGCACTATCTGAGAGAAATTCTGGATGAACCTTCGATAGTATCCAGCCAGACCTAAGAAACTTCTTACTTCAGTAACCGTCTTGGGTCGTTCCCAATTCATGACAGCTTCCACTTTGCTGGGGTCCACCGCGATACCTTCTGATGAAATGACATGGCCCAGAAACTGGACCTCTTTAAGCCAAAACTCGCACTTCGACCATTTCGCGTACAACTGCTTCTCCTTCAAGACTTGCAAGACAATCCTCAGATGTTCCGCATGCAGCTCTTCATTAGCTGAGTAAATCAGGATATCGTCGATAAACACAATAACGAACTGATCAAGAAACGGGCGGAAGATGCGGTTCATGTAGTCCATGAATACCGCTGGAGCATTCGTAAGTCCGAATGGGATCACCTGATATTCATAGTGTCCATAACGAGTTCTAAAAGCTGTTTTCGGAATATCCTCCGGTTTGACCCGGATCTGATGATATCCCGATCGTAAATCTATCTTGGAAAAGACTCTGGCTCCTCTCAGCTGGTCCATCAAATCGTCGATCCTCGGTAGCGGATACTTATTCTTCACCGTTACTTTGTTCAGCTGGCGGTAATCTACACACAGACGTAAACTTCCATCCTTCTTCTTAATCAAGATGGCTGGAGCACCCCATGGAGAAGTACTCGGTCTGATGAATTCCTTTGCCAAAAGCTCTTCTATCTGCTTCTTCAACTCGCGAAGTTCCAACGGCGCCATACGATACGGGGCAATAGAGATTGGTCCGACTCCAGGAACAAGTTCGATCGAAAATTCTATTTCCCTATGAGGAGGCAATCGAGGTATTTCATCCGGGAATACCTCCTCGAATTCTCTAACTACCGGTACATTCTGAATTTGATTGTCAATCGAGGTCTCAGCCTCGATCGACAAAAGATACCCTGCTGCTCCCTTGCGGAGCTCTTTTCTAACTTGCAATAAGGAAATGAGAGAGAAAGGTTGAAAATTACCATCCTTTGCAGGAACAATGACTTTCCCCGCACGACAATCCAAGGTTATCCCGTTCTCCGTCAACCAGTCCATACCGATAATCACATCGAGGTTGAATACCGGCAGGACCACCAAATTAACTGTATACGTGTTCCCTTCATACTGCAAGGTAACACCTCTGCAGATCTCTGAGGCCGTGCACGATCCTCCAGTAGGTGTGCTGATGTGTAATTCATGAGGTAACGGGGTTGGGGTGATGCCTATTCTTAAGGCAGTATGCTTTGCCATAAAAGAGCCAGACGCTCCAGAATCAAAGATAACAGAAATTGGGTGACCATTCAGAATGACATTACCTTTGATCAGGTTGGGAAACTTCTGCGCTTCATTTGCATCCAATGTGAACACCCGTGCTTGCGGAGGCTATTGATCAGCGTTCTGGGGACATTTGTAAGCAAAATGACCTTGCTGGCCGCATCTGAAGCATGCATTGTTGTTCTTGCGACAGACTCCGAAGTGATTCTTTCCACATGTGGCACAAACAGTCGCGCCCTGACGTCCAGTCGATGATTGACCTACCGTAAAGTTTCTCTTAAAGTTTCCAGGCCGCGCCTGCAACGGCGTACCTCTGCCTCGACCCCTACCAGGTGCCGTCCTGAAGAATCTGCCTGCTCGGTTTCCTCCGTGGAATTGTGGTGGTGGCTTGTTCAAGTTCTTGGCCTCCAGAATGATTCCTTCTGCCTGACGACTCTGGTTGATGAGTTCCGGAAGTGTACGATTAGCCGTCGTTAAGATGAGCTTGCGGATTTCCGGATGCAGTCCGCTCTCGAACTTCTCCACCTGCCATTCTTCATCATAAATGTTCCGGTCGAAGTTGGCGTACTCGATCAGCTGCCCAAACTTTGCGATATACTCATTAACCGTCATGTTACCCTGCCTGAGCGACAGCAGTTCAGTGTGCTTCATCCTTCGAATTGCCTTAGGAAAATACTTATCCAGAAATACTTGTCTGAACACGGCCCACGTCAGCTCCACGTCCTGAGCTCTCAGCAGAGCCCTCGCACCAGTCCACCATGTTAAAGCTTCTCCCATCAGCTGGTACGACGCGTAATCAGTCTTCTGCGCTTCCGGGCATGCCATGCGTTCGAAAATATGCTCAATCATCTGCAGCCACCTTGCTGCAGCCTCAGGGTTGTCTTCACCCTCAAAAGTAGGTGGTTGGAAGTTGCGGAAGTCTTTCAACCTCCGACGGGCAATTTCTTCTGCATTTTCATGCAGTGGGGGTTGGTTCTGATTCTGTTGCCTATGGTCGCGCCATTCTTGGCTCATATTCTGGATAAATGTTGCCAGTCCCCCAATGGTGGTGATAAGATCCTCTTCCGCATCGCCAGTCCTTCCCCGAGTTGAACCGCGACCACCCGCCATGATTCTGCACTCACAATACCAGGAAATGAGTTGATCAGGCTCACCGCAAGTTATTCATGGCAGCAGTCCCATACCAATTAGTGTAACGCCCTCCCTTGTATGCATCAAAGCAGCGGAATTATCGTTACAAATCCGTATAAAAATTTTCAACACTTAAATTCTTTTCACAAAGGTTTTTTTTTTTCCAAAATAGCCATTGTTCTTAAAGTTCAAGTTAACATAAATGTGATCAAGACTACAGTCATCCAAAAGTACCAAAACATTAATCATTACAGTTATCCATTTAAAACAAACGGCAACACTGATAATCCACGCATCAGCAATCATCAGCAAAATATCACGTCTTCATGTGCTTTTATGTCCTCCTGCCATTTAGGAAAATAGCAGCCCCGAAGGGGTGAGAATAATCCCAGTAGTGTGGCAATAAAACCAGTAATATAACAATATTAACTAGGCACAAAATCATAAACAGTCACTTCAACATATCCTTGTTCCTTTTCCTTTTTATCATATTCATATATTGCGTATATAACGCCTTTCCTTTGCGCTTTTAGCACCGTCGTGCGCGCACTTCACAGTGGAATCAAATATCCCTTGGCACCTGAGCTCCATGTGGATTCCATCTGTGGGCCTATGCGGACTGATGCCAAGTGTCCCATACCCCGGTACCTTGGGGATGCCTATATGATGCTTGCTCAAACACATGGTCCTGTACATAACTATTCTAAAACAAGGCCTATATGATCTTGTTACATGCATGACATGCTATGCTTTCACACACAAAGCGTAAAAATGCGGTATAATGTAAGATGCATGCTTATATACCTTTCATATGCGTTATGCTGCCACATAACGTCTTTACCTCATAGTCATATAGCCATCACGGCACATTTTTGGCAGTTTCCTTTCACTATAATGGAACATAATATTTTTACGGCATATGGAGCATCATGTTACAATTCTATACCAGTAGTCAATAGTTACATTAGGCATCATCGCCTGACACTTACCTTAGCTTTCCTTAAAAATTACCAACGGCAGCGAAATATTCTCACTTCTTAAGCGCACCTAAATCAATTAAAACTAATCATTTACAGTGGCTATTTACAGCAGCAAAACAGTGAGCCTACAGTAGCAAAACAGTGAGCATACAGCAGCAAAACAGTGAGCATTTACAGCAGCAAAACAGTGAGCATTTACAGCAGCAAAACAGTGAGCATACAGCAGCAAAACAGTGAGCATACAGCAGTGTTTACAGCAGCAAAACAGTGAGCATACAGCAGCAAAACAGTGAGCATTTACAGCAGCAAAACAGTGAGCATTTACAGCAGCAAAACAGTGAGCATACAGCAGCAAAACAGTGAGCATTTTAAAACAGAAACAGTGGCGTTTTTAAAACAGAAACAGTGGCACTTTGAACTTCCAAAACAGTGGCATAAATCTTGGTTTTTGGACAGTGAAACAGTGGCATATTATGGATTAAAACAGTGACATTTTATGCATACAAACAGTGGCATAGAAGGACTAAAACAGTGGCATTTTTATGCATAAAATAGTGGCATATGATGACTTAAAACAGTGGCATATTATGCATAAAAACAGTGGCATATGATGACTAAAACAGTGGCACATTATGCATAAAACAGTGGCATATGATGACTTAAAACAGTGGCCTTTTATGCATAAAAACAGTGGCATTTTAGGCATGGAAACAGTGACATTTCATGACTAAAACAGTGGCATTTTAAACATGGAAACAGTGACATTTTATGACTAAAACAGTGGCATTTTAAGCATGGAAACAGTGACATTTTATGACTAAAACAGTGGCATTTTAAGCATGTAAACAGTGGCATTACATGGCTAAAACAGTGGCTTAATGGAGCACTAAAACAGTGACATATATGTGCAGAAACAGTGGCATATAAGGTGCAGAAACAGTGGCATGTAATGTGCAGAAACAGTGGCTTTTAGGTGCAGAAACAGTGGCTTCTAATGTGCAGAAACAGTGGCTTCTAATGTGCAGAAACAGTGGCTTTTAGGTGCAGAAACAGTGGCTTCTAATGTGCAGAAACAGTGGCTTCTAATGTGCAAAAACAGTGGCTTTTAGGTGCAGAAACAGTGACGTTTTAATGTGATTTTGAGGGACCGAAACAGTGGCATCTTATCTACCAAACAGTGGCACATCAAACCGAAACAGTGGCACATTTCTTCTTTAAAACAGTGGCCTAATTATACAAGACAGTGGCATATAATTTTAAGCATGATCATGAGACTTTTACTCTACAACTTATGCATACAAGTCATCATAAAATGGCTCCATACTTATACTTTAATCATGCTCAACCAAGGATCCAAAACAACACATATACAAGAAGACATTCAAGCATACATACATGGCTACACTAAGAAAGAATTCAAAGTTCAAGGCCTACCTCTTGTAGCACACCCTTCAAAGTCAAGAATCACACCACCTTCTAGCTTCACTACACAACAAGTCCTTACTTCCTATGGTGATCTATGCGCAACAAGGATGAGGAACAAGGCTTGCACTAGCTTGGTGTATGGTTGGGGTGAGGGAAGGAAGGAGTTGTCTTAAGCAAAGTCTTCTAGCTCCAAGGAGGCTTGTTGGTGCGGCTAGAGGGAGTGAGGAGGAGGAGGAGGAGAGTTGGCTGCACTTGCACATGAAGGCAGCCCCCTCTCCATGCGCACATATATAGGGAAAGTGAGGGAAAATTGCCATGATTAACTATCATGAAAAAAAATCAGATTTCTTTGAGAGGATGGGGCTGCATATAAGGCTGAAACAAGCAAGGTTTGCTTCTACTTTACTCTATTTACATGCAAAGAGAGAGGAGTGATATGATCAGATTTTGAGCTGTCCAAAATCAGAGAAATTTCCTGCATAGTTGACCAAGTTATGCGCATGAAGTGGGGTGGAATGGATGCATCAAGAGCACATGAAAAAGGTTCACTAAGTCAACAAGCAACTCAACTTGATGGCAGCCAAAAATCTGCCTTGATGCAGTCCTTGGTGCGCAAATTAAGAGAGGAAAAGAGGTTCATCATGAGTGCAGATTTGTGACAGTCCAAACACTCATATAGGGGCTGTCCTTGTGCAGAAAATTTCTGCATAAAAAGCCAACCCATGCGCACAAGGTGAGGTGTGAGGGAGGTTCACTAAGTCCACAAGCAAGAGAGCTTTGTGGCAGCCAAGGATTCTGATTTTTGGAGCTGTCCTCTGCGCAAAAATGATGAAGATGCAGCCCCAAAATCTCACTTATGATGCATGTGGAAGGAGGAGGAGGTTTGACTCATGATGGCTGCAAAAGCTTGCCAAAAATTCTGCACAATGCAGTCTCATGATGGGGAGTGTAAGTGGTTATCCAAGTCAACAAGTTAGGCAGTTTGTGTCATAAGAAAAATCTGCACCAAGGTCCCTCCCATGTGCGCCTAAATGGAGAAGTATGCAGCCTAAATTCATGCTAAAATGCACATGTGTCTACCATGCAATGAGGTTTAAATCAAGTTATGCTTAAGCAAGGTGAGGTGGCGGTTTAACAAGGCAAAATGACAGATTTCAAGGTCCTAAATCACCCTTACTTGTGCGCAAGATTGAGTGGTAGAAGGGTTGCCATGTTAAGGTTTCTTGGTACACAAGACATCCATGTTGGGCAAGGCTTAGGGAAGTAGGTGTGGGTCTAACCATGGGCTGAACTTGATGGATTCACAAGCCATCCTTGGGCCATTGGCCTCACATACAAAAAGGATTCATTCACACAAGTCCACTAGCAACAAGTCCACACACACACACTAGCCCACTACCAAAGTCCAATGAACACTAAGGTCCTATAACACATACTCACATTACTTATATGATTAAATTCACAAGTCTACATATGTACCCTCCTAAGATTTAATTTAATTAATTACCTTAGTCTTATCCAAGGGTTAAAGGTTATACAATTCACAAGCCATTACACATAAACCATACATCCGAATTCTACACATGAACACATAGCCTATAGTACTTATGTATTTTACTAATTATGCGGGATGTTACACTCTCCCCACCAAATAGGAATTTTGCCCGCAAAATTAAACTTACTTAAGAGCTAAACAGTTCTGGATAGCGTTTCTGAACGTCGTCCTCGCGCTCCCAAGTGGCTTCAGCTGCCGATCTGTTGTTCCATAATACCTTCACCAAAGGAATCTCTTTAGAACGGAGTCGCTTGACGGATCTTTCAAGAATTTGGAACGGTTGTACTTGATAAGTCAGATTTTCCTTTAGTTCCACTTCTTCCGGCTGTAACACGTGAGATGGATCAGAGAGATACCTCCGTAGCTGAGACACATGAAATACATTGTGAATTCCTGACAGATTGGGTGGTAAAGCCAACCGGTATGCCGACTCTCCAATCCGGTCCATAATCAGATACGGTCCTAAGTACCGTGGACTTAACTTAACTCCACACGTAACAGCCTCATTACTTTATAACTGACTCATTAATCATTGATATGAATAACATAACTCCACACATAACAGCCTCATTACTTTATAACTAACTCATTAATATCATCCAAGTTTCATCCCGCATCGCAATCCTCTTCATTGATCTGAATAACATAACTCCACACGTAACAGCCTCATTACTTTATAACTGACTCATTAATCATTGATATGAATAACATAACTCCACACATAACAGCCTCATTACTTTATAACTAACTCATTAATATCATCCATGTTTCATCCCGCATCGCAATCCTCTTCATTGATCTGAATAACATAACTCCACACGTAACAGCCTCATTACTTTATAACTGACTCATTAATCATTGATATGAATAACATAACTCCACACATAACAGCCTCATTACTTTATAACTAACTCATTAATATCATCCAAGTTTCATCCCGCATCGCAATCCTCTTCATTGATCTGAATAACTTAACTCCACACGTAACAGCCTCATTACTTTATAACTGACTCATTAATCATTGATATGAATAACATAACTCCACACATAACAGCCTCATTACTTTATAACTAACTCATTAATATCATCCCGCATCGCAATTGTAACACCCACTCTTGTATGCATCCAAGAGGGTTGTTTGCTAAAATCGTATTAGAGTTACAGCGGTATGGAACCCATACTTTGTAAAACTTTATCAAATATTATTTAATTTGAAACAATAAAAATCCAGAATTGATGCTTATAAAACCCATTAACCAAAATGAAATCATTAACATTCATAGGAAATTTCAATTATAAAACACTTTGCTGAATTTTCTATACTTTTCAGAAAACCTTGCTGCCTTATAAAATCCGTATAAAATCGAATTCAGATGCGATAAAAAATATTCCAAGCTTCTGAAAAACTAGACATCCGGGGCGTCGCATACATATAAATTATGCGCGATTCGGAGGTGAATAGCCCCACGGCAGAACGCTCAAGATGCTTGCGTATTCTGTCCGTTTTCAGGAAAACCAGTTGTAAAGCGAAGCTTATTAAAATTCGTACAGGTTTCGGATAAAAATAAAACCTGCACAGTTTGAAAGTAAATTCTCGGGGCTTCGCGTGCATATAAAATAATAGAAAATCGGAGTTCGTTTGCCCCTTGAACATGCCCCGTAAAGTACCGGTAAAACTGTTAAAATTCGATACTTAAAGAAACGTTCAAAAACCCTTTTCACAAAACATTTCCAAAACAGTCACTGCTCATAAAAGAATCAAAACAAAATAGAAGATGATAAAGTCTACAGTCATCCAATATTACCAAAATATTAAGCATTACAGTTATCCAATCAATTAAACAGTAACAGTGAAAGTCCATGCATCAGCAAGCAACAGCAAACATCACTCCTTCAATTGCTTTTTCGTCCTCCTGCCATTTAGGAAAATAGCAGCCCCAAAGGGGTGAGAATAATCCCAGTAGTGTGGCAACAAAACCAATAATATAACAGTATTAACTAGGCACAAAATCATAAACAGTCACTTCAACATATCCTTGTTCATTTTCCTTTTTCCTTTTCATCATATTCATATATATAGCGCATATAACGCTTTTTTTTCCTTTTCATCATATTCATATATTGCGTATATAACGCCTTTCCTTTGCGCTTTTAGCACCGTCGTGCGCGCACTTCACAGTGGAATCAAATATCCCTTGGCACCTGAGCTCCATGTGGATTCCAACTGTGGGCCTATGCGGACTGATGCCAAGTGTCCCATACCCCGGTACCTTGGGGATGCCTATATGATGCTTGCTCAAACACATGGTCCTGTACATAACTATTCTAAAAAGCAAGACCTATATGCTCTTGGTACATGCATGCCATGCTATGCTTTCACACACAAAACGTACAAAAATGCGGTATGATGTAAGATGCATGCTTATATACCTTTCATATAGCCATCACGGCACATATACTTTTCATATGCGTTATGCTGCCACATAACGTCTTTACCTCATAATCATATAGCCATCACGGCACATTTTTGGCAGTTTCCTTTCATCATAATGGAACATAATACTTTTACGGAATATGGAGCATCATGTCACAATTTTATACCAGTAGTTAATAGTCACATTAGGTAATATCGCCTGACACTTACCTCGAATCTTTAACATTCTTTTCGACCAAGCATTCCAAACATCATCACACAGTCCGATTTTAAAGGACCTTGGGCACCTAAACAAACATATGCACCAAATCAGATTTTATTACATATATTTCCTATGCCTTACTATGCTTTTCCCTCTTCCTAGGTTCTTAACTTATAATTGGTTTCTTATCCAATAATTAGGTGCCATTCCTCTATTAATTTTCATGTTGTTATTTACAAGGTCACGGTGCATGCTAGAGACATAAGATATGCTATTCACATAAGTTATAAATCTGCACAAGGTGTGACCAAAGCTGCACACAGAACCGAAAAATGAGAACAAAATACAATCTCCATTCAAGAGCATAAGGAACCGAACACAGGTAAGCAAAAGGGGTTGTACTTCCAAGATTTATTCTCATTCTACACTTCTATTTGATTTATTATACTTTAATATCAATAGTTTTCTTCCTTATATTTTATTCCACAACACATATCATGTGACTCATTCCCACTGTCATATGCGCATACAGTATCTAAAAGTTCCACATCATTTTATTTCATTTTATTTCTCTTAACAACACAGTGTCTAAGTTACTTAGGTGTGCTCCAATTAGTTTTCTACACACTCCTCAATACTGGTAGCAGTCTAGAAAAATCACTGGCTCACAAGGCAATCCAACACTGCTAAGGAAGGCTATGTTCCAATCTCCTACATCCGATTTCACTGCTGCGTTTGAGTGAATAGAGCAAGATTTCAAGATGGTGCAGAGGCAAGGAAAGCTTGAATAATCAAACATGCATCATCCTAGCATATAAGTGGTGACCGACTCAGAGAGGGAAAAGAACACACAAATAAAAGTTTCTAGACCAAAAGAGCAGCGTCCAACAACAAAGACAAGAAGAGACAACTATATGAATCCGCATAAAACTCTTTTTAGATGCAAGAAGTGACCGCACCAAATAGAAGAAAAAGAGAAACTAACACTTACTCACCTCCAAGACTGAATCATGCGGCTGGCAGCTCAGTTACCACTGCCACCTCCTACCACAATATACAAGAACTCAGATTCAAGGCTCCTAGATGTGCCATCGGCTAGAGTAGAGGTGGAGAGGAACAAGGGTCAGCTTGTGCTCAAGCTGTGATGGCCGCACCACACAGGACCGAATGGTTACAAGCAAAGGGGGTAGATATCCAATGAGACAGAATCAAGGACGTGCAAAAGAAGAGGAGTTAAAACTGACTTATTATGCAGAGACATGGAAAAGAAGAACAACACCTCACCTCCTTCCATGGTCCACAAGGTCAGATTCGGCTGCAAGCCAAGAGGAAATGTTCCAATAAAGACTGGATCACAAGCTTGCAATGAAGAAAACTCAATCATACCAAGTCTTAGGGAGGGAAGGAGCAAGAGGGCAGCAGCGAAATAACTCACCTTCTCCTACTAGACGGTGGCTGTATGTATAAGAAAATGGGAGCTGAAACGTTGAGCAAAGATCACAATCTGTTGTGCAGGGGATAAGGGGCTCTCAACACCGAAAGGTTTAGAGGAATAAAGAAAAGTGAAGGATTCATCACCTATTCCTCCTTGTGGTTCAGCCGAGAGTGCCATTGGAAGAAGATGGAAAACGTTGCTATGACTCCTCACTGCAGCTCCGCGACTTGGGCAGAATAGTAAGGAGAGGGACTTGCAACCATAGCTGCTGGTGTTCAGCCTAACTCATGAGTGAAGAGGAAGTGGAAGAAAGAACTTCCAACCTTGGGTTCCTTCTCTAAATGATGTAAGGTTGGTGGATGGTGCAAGGCCACACAAAGAAAAGGATGAAGAATGGACACATGTTGCTTCTCCTGGCTGTTGTCCTTCAAGCGAACCATGCAGGGAAGGGGAATGGAAACTTGGGTGGTTGTTCTCTTGCAAGGTAGGTCACGGTTTGAGGGCTTTGGGAGGAGAAATGGATATGCAACTTTTCTGGTTGTTACTTGTGAGATTTCATGACCTGAGGGGGTATAAATAGGGGCTGAGTTTGATCAAGAAATGGAAATAATAAGTGTTGCATGGTGATACAATGATTCCAACGCATGTGCAGGGAAAAGGGTGATATAATGATCTGAGTCAAAGTGGCAGCAAGCTTGGACCAAGTTTCCCTAAGACCATGCGCACAAGAGAAGGATAAGGATGGCTTAAGATGAATACTTGTTACTTCTTGGCCAATGGAATTACCCCTGCAGATTTCATTATGCAGCCACGCAAGATAGGTTGCTGCTCCAAGTGTTATCCGACCAAGAAGAGATGGGGTGTGAGAAGTTTGCTTTAAGGGCAGAAAGGGTGCGCCTAGGATGAATAAAGAAGGGACCCAAATTCAGATCTGAAGGTGCAGTAAGAAGAGACAAGAGAGTATGATAGCTATAGTCCTAAGTAGAGTTAGAGTGGTGAGGCTTCCAAAGAGCAATGTGACATCCTGCACAAAGTTGTCCTCACTCCATCGGTTGCGTGGAGAGCAAAAGGAGGGGCTGTCATGCAGTCCACAAAAGCCACAAAAGTCAGCATTTGAATCCCCCTATGCGCACATGTGACAAGCTAAAGAGGTAAAGGCTTGCCATGTGATGATAGCTACTACATCCTCAAAAGTGAAAGTCAGAAATCTGCACCTCTTCTGCGCATAGGAGACCGTGAAAGAGGATGCCAACACAAGAGATGACAAAGCTGATAACTTAGGCTACTAATACAAGTAATTGCAAGTTTCTTCCTTGTACTTAGCGCACCTAGGGAGGTAAAAAGGGACAGGTAGATGGCAGACATGTAGTGTCATGAGGAGCTAGGAGCATAACTTGAAAAAGGGGGGAATAGGGTGGCGTACAATGCAGCAAAAAGGGAAGCTAAGCGATAAGCACAGGCTGAAATGTGCCGCCTAAGAGGGTTATGATAATGCAAAAGCAAGTCAGAATTGTTCCTATGTCTTTCCATCATGCGCACAGGAAAAAAAAGTGAGAAGGTGGTGTGACTTGAGGTTGCCTTAAGGCACAAGCCATCAGCTTGTTCACTGCCCAAGGCTGCGCAAGAATCAAAGAAATAAAGGGTTGACTTATATGTGTTGCCAACCGAAACTCCTTGCCAAAAGGGCTGATTTGAGGTGTTCCCAAAGTAAGTCTATGGTAAGCAAGGGCTGAGTAAGGCCCTCCAATGCTCTAGGGCCGAAAATCTTCTCAAGGTGTGGGCCACAACTTACTAAAATCCAATGGTCCTAATTACTCATGTACCAACCCATTAAGTTAATAAGTTCCCCAAGTCTTTTAAACACTATTTTATGCCATGTATGTTACAATCAATCATGTCTATACTCTTCAATTAAATTTCTAAATGCCTAAAGTAAATATTTCCTTTAGTCGTAATTCTAGTTATTCTCTAAGTTAGACCCATCCAATTCTATGGAAAACTATGTAATTTAAAGACAAGACAACCACTTCATACAATTCGGATTTCTAGCATGCTTTACCCCTAAATGCAAGTTATGTCATTCCCTAATCATGCGGGATGTTACACTCTCCCCACCAAATTTGAAGTTTGTCCCCAAACTTCGTTTTACCATTCCGAAACTGCTTAAGTCGGATACTACACACACTTATAATCATGCCAGACCTAACATCCCTTTTCGCTAGGCATCTATCAAAGTCATCAATTAATTCAAAGTATTACAAACCAATTGCACCATACGTATTTTTTTTAGACAATATATATATAACAAAATTCTAATTGCACGTTAGAGAATAAAATCTTTCCAAAGCTTAATCATAACAGACAATTTCTATTTTCCTCTTACCCAAAGGTCAAAAGACCATACTACTATAAAGATGGGGTAAAATCGACCCATGGACTCTAGTTATCCAAAAATCATAATGAGGCTCAAGTCTTTATTACCTACTTAGTTAGCAACTAAACACATCTACATGTACGGTAATTCTTACTGTATAAATTCTATATTTGATAGTTGACCGACAATAACCATCCACTTGTGTCTTCTACTTTCATGCTCTCCACTTAAGGCTTAAAGAAATTTTATTCTAGTGCTCAAACAAAACGTGAACTCGGTCCTATGCCAGCATACCGTTGATTATCTTTCAATTTACATTTCTTGTTCATTACGTGTGTCCACTTCATTGGCACTCCATTTCTCTTATTTGCCCACCTGCTATACTTACTCTACTAAAAGTACACGTAATTACCTACAAGGTGACCTTTAGATTTTATGTATCCTAAGTTGAGGGTCAGTAGTTTGGTTCATCAGATTATGTCACAATCGATACAACCCAAAATTTACTACCCCCAAAGAGGCAAATTTTTAAAACAGATGGATCCAGCTGCCTACTACCAGTACAGACAGAAAACTAATTAACTGAGACCTTTACTATACTCATTTTATCTATGCACTTTACATGTTATAGCTTATAATTTCGCCTATCTCCTATTTAATCCTTACCTAAAAAGGAGTTTCAACTTAATAAACACCTCACAAACATCACGAACAGACTTTCATAATTTACTAATCTACAGAGAATTAAGTAAGTATAACAAGACACATCAGATTTCAATTTTATAATGTAGAAGGGTCTTTGCAAATTCACAGAGGTTCATCACAAACAAAATTCAGCAATTGTTTTTACTTTCTAGCGATCTTAGTCCATCACTATTGAGGTATAGGAATTTTAACAGCATCAATTAAATTAGCAGCACATTATTTACTAATATCTTGAGGCAATGGAATTACATTAATGAGTACTGCTTTTGTCTAGTGCTTAGGATTTAGATGACACCCCTAATTAAATTCTAGCATGTCTTTTGTACATATCACGTAAGATGGTACCTCTGATACTGTTTGCCAAGTACACCCATATGAGAAAAGTTCCTCGAGCTTTCCGCCGTCCTGGGTACCTCGGATGTAATTGACTTCACAGATCAGAGGATCCCTTACCCATGATATGAACTTTCGAATCATTACATATACTAAAATTGAACAGCTACCAATCACAACCCATCAAACAGACCGGGCTTTCATGATTCCAATGCACCAAACCATACTTTAATTCCAATTTTCAAATACTCCTTTATAACCGTTACACTTGACAAATTGGTACCCAAAGCTAAATATCTTTTCATGATTTTTAACCTATTAACAGAAGACTCCTCGTTAATACTAAGACAAAGTTTTCACGTATTCAATTTACCAAACAGAGGTTACTTACTTATTACACAACTAAATCAGTGATTCGTTACTACGTCCACTTATATGGTTCCACATATTTTAGTTTACTTATTCTAGTTATTCAAGTTATTCCCTAGATTCAATTCCTGACTAGCTTTCAACCATAGTTACCTAACAGAACTTTTTCCTTAGTTGATTCTCGGTGTTTGACAGTTTGATACCTCCATGTTACCGAAGAATGTGTTGGCCAGACCCATTCTCAGAACAACTGGAGCATCACCTCATCACACACTGGGAATCGTCAGTTTCCATACTTTATTATTTATTCTTTATTCAGGCATTAATTAATTACAGTCTGTTACACATCAGACTTCTCTCTTGAGGAGGTTTTCGTGTCTCATAATTACTAATTCTACTTTCGTCATGCCAAGCAACGAGCGGATCCTACTCACTGCATGACATACACGACAGTAGTCTCAAAATTGAGGCACGGTTCCCACTTCAGGACAGAATCACAAACAATCACTCAATTCAACTGCAGCACAGTATTATCAAACTGACTCTTGTACAATTCAGTGACATCAACTACTCAATTCAAATAATTCAATGCAGTGAAATAGACATCACAATCGGGCAGGGCACATACTACAACAATGTCCTAAACAACATTCAATAACCACAACAGTAAAATAGTGCAATCCAGGTCAAACTCAATTTCTCAACCTTATAAACTTATCACAGCAGAAATCAACCACTACACAACCAATCATAGTAAGTCAAATTCCTGTAATACAACCTACACTTAAGCAGTAACTTATAAGATTCTCACGACTCAAACTGCTCAAGTAATATATTTCAAACTACTTTAATTCCACCAAATGCCTTTAGTATGTTTTAAAATAATTCTAATATTTCAGTCAAACTAACTTTCACAATTTATTCAGTACGTGCCAATCATGATTCAGACAATCCAGTAATTTAATCCAAGCAGTCAGCAACCAACAAACAATTTAACAGTTAAATTCAACAGCAATGATGAAACAAACATATACAAACAACAACAAATGCAACAATTACACACAAACACCTTGAACCGAACTGCTCTGATACCAATTAGTGTAACACCCACTCTTGTATGCATCCAAGAGGGTTGTTTGCTAAAATCGTATTAGAGTTACAGCGGTATGGAACCCATACTTTGTAAAACTTTATCAAATATTATTTAATTTGAAACAATAAAAATCCAGAATTGATGCTTATAAAACCCATTAACCAAAATGAAATCATTAACATTCATAGGAAATTTCAATTATAAAACACTTTGCTGAATTTTCTATACTTTTCAGAAAACCTTGCTGCCTTATAAAATCCGTATAAAATCGAATTCAGATGCGATAAAAAATATTCCAAGCTTCTGAAAAACTAGACATCCGGGGCGTCGCATACATATAAATTATGCGCGATTCGGAGGTGAATAGCCCCACGGCAGAACGCTCAAGATGCTTGCGTATTCTGTCCGTTTTCAGGAAAACCAGTTGTAAAGCGAAGCTTATTAAAATTCGTACAGGTTTCGGATAAAAATAAAACCTGCACAGTTTGAAAGTAAATTCTCGGGGCTTCGCGTGCATATAAAATAATAGAAAATCGGAGTTCGTTTGCCCCTTGAACATGCCCCGTAAAGTACCGGTAAAACTGTTAAAATTCGATACTTAAAGAAACGTTCAAAAACCCTTTTCACAAAACATTTCCAAAACAGTCACTGCTCATAAAAGAATCAAAACAAAATAGAAGATGATAAAGTCTACAGTCATCCAATATTACCAAAATATTAAGCATTACAGTTATCCAATCAATTAAACAGTAACAGTGAAAGTCCATGCATCAGCAAGCAACAGCAAACATCACTCCTTCAATTGCTTTTTCGTCCTCCTGCCATTTAGGAAAATAGCAGCCCCAAAGGGGTGAGAATAATCCCAGTAGTGTGGCAACAAAACCAATAATATAACAGTATTAACTAGGCACAAAATCATAAACAGTCACTTCAACATATCCTTGTTCCTTTTCCTTTTTCCTTTTCATCATATTCATATATATAGCGCATATAACGCTTTTTTCCTTTTCATCATATTCATATATTGCGTATATAACGCCTTTCCTTTGCGCTTTTAGCACCGTCGTGCGCGCACTTCACAGTGGAATCAAATATCCCTTGGCACCTGAGCTCCATGTGGATTCCAACTGTGGGCCTATGCGGACTGATGCCAAGTGTCCCATACCCCGGTACCTTGGGGATGCCTATATGATGCTTGCTCAAACACATGGTCCTGTACATAACTATTCTAAAAAGCAAGACCTATATGCTCTTGGTACATGCATGCCATGCTATGCTTTCACACACAAAACGTACAAAAATGCGGTATGATGTAAGATGCATGCTTATATACCTTTCATATAGCCATCACGGCACATATACTTTTCATATGCGTTATGCTGCCACATAACGTCTTTACCTCATAATCATATAGCCATCACGGCACATTTTTGGCAGTTTCCTTTCATCATAATGGAACATAATACTTTTACGGAATATGGAGCATCATGTCACAATTTTATACCAGTAGTTAATAGTCACATTAGGTAATATCGCCTGACACTTACCTCGAATCTTTAACATTCTTTTCGACCAAGCATTCCAAACATCATCACACAGTCCGATTTTAAAGGACCTTGGGCACCTAAACAAACATATGCACCAAATCAGATTTTATTACATATATTTCCTATGCCTTACTATGCTTTTCCCTCTTCCTAGGTTCTTAACTTATAATTGGTTTCTTATCCAATAATTAGGTGCCATTCCTCTATTAATTTTCATGTTGTTATTTACAAGGTCACGGTGCATGCTAGAGACATAAGATATGCTATTCACATAAGTTATAAATCTGCACAAGGTGTGACCAAAGCTGCACACAGAACCGAAAAATGAGAACAAAATACAATCTCCATTCAAGAGCATAAGGAACCGAACACAGGTAAGCAAAAGGGGTTGTACTTCCAAGATTTATTCTCATTCTACACTTCTATTTGATTTATTATACTTTAATATCAATAGTTTTCTTCCTTATATTTTATTCCACAACACATATCATGTGACTCATTCCCACTGTCATATGCGCATACAGTATCTAAAAGTTCCACATCATTTTATTTCATTTTATTTCTCTTAACAACACAGTGTCTAAGTTACTTAGGTGTGCTCCAATTAGTTTTCTACACACTCCTCAATACTGGTAGCAGTCTAGAAAAATCACTGGCTCACAAGGCAATCCAACACTGCTAAGGAAGGCTATGTTCCAATCTCCTACATCCGATTTCACTGCTGCGTTTGAGTGAATAGAGCAAGATTTCAAGATGGTGCAGAGGCAAGGAAAGCTTGAATAATCAAACATGCATCATCCTAGCATATAAGTGGTGACCGACTCAGAGAGGGAAAAGAACACACAAATAAAAGTTTCTAGACCAAAAGAGCAGCGTCCAACAACAAAGACAAGAAGAGACAACTATATGAATCCGCATAAAACTCTTTTTAGATGCAAGAAGTGACCGCACCAAATAGAAGAAAAAGAGAAACTAACACTTACTCACCTCCAAGACTGAATCATGCGGCTGGCAGCTCAGTTACCACTGCCACCTCCTACCACAATATACAAGAACTCAGATTCAAGGCTCCTAGATGTGCCATCGGCTAGAGTAGAGGTGGAGAGGAACAAGGGTCAGCTTGTGCTCAAGCTGTGATGGCCGCACCACACAGGACCGAATGGTTACAAGCAAAGGGGGTAGATATCCAATGAGACAGAATCAAGGACGTGCAAAAGAAGAGGAGTTAAAACTGACTTATTATGCAGAGACATGGAAAAGAAGAACAACACCTCACCTCCTTCCATGGTCCACAAGGTCAGATTCGGCTGCAAGCCAAGAGGAAATGTTCCAATAAAGACTGGATCACAAGCTTGCAATGAAGAAAACTCAATCATACCAAGTCTTAGGGAGGGAAGGAGCAAGAGGGCAGCAGCGAAATAACTCACCTTCTCCTACTAGACGGTGGCTGTATGTATAAGAAAATGGGAGCTGAAACGTTGAGCAAAGATCACAATCTGTTGTGCAGGGGATAAGGGGCTCTCAACACCGAAAGGTTTAGAGGAATAAAGAAAAGTGAAGGATTCATCACCTATTCCTCCTTGTGGTTCAGCCGAGAGTGCCATTGGAAGAAGATGGAAAACGTTGCTATGACTCCTCACTGCAGCTCCGCGACTTGGGCAGAATAGTAAGGAGAGGGACTTGCAACCATAGCTGCTGGTGTTCAGCCTAACTCATGAGTGAAGAGGAAGTGGAAGAAAGAACTTCCAACCTTGGGTTCCTTCTCTAAATGATGTAAGGTTGGTGGATGGTGCAAGGCCACACAAAGAAAAGGATGAAGAATGGACACATGTTGCTTCTCCTGGCTGTTGTCCTTCAAGCGAACCATGCAGGGAAGGGGAATGGAAACTTGTGTGTGGCATGGCAAGAAACAACCACTTGGCTTCAAGTTTTCCCTCTCTCTTCCCTATGCCTTGCCCACAAGGTGCCTTGTGATTACACTTACATGAAAAATCTGCCTAATTCCTTCATGTTTGACCGCCACCTCACCTTGATTATACACACTTGATTTTAATTTTATTGCATGGTGGACACATGTGCAAATTAGCATGTTTTTTAGGCTGCATAATTCTCCTCCTAGGCGCACATGTAGAGAGTCTTGGTGCAGATTTTTTTTATGACACAAGACTGCATAACTTGTTGTTTTGGATAACCACTTTCACCCTCCATCATTAGACTGCATTGTGCAGATTTTGTTGCAAGCTTTTGCAGCCATCATGAGTCAAACCTCCTCCTCTTTCCACATGCATCATTAGTGAGATTTTGGGACTGCATTCTCATCATTTTTGCGCAGAGGTCAGCTCCCTAAATCTGAATCCTTGGCTGCCACAAAGCCCTCTAGCTTGTGGACTTAGTGAACCTCTCTCACCCCTCTCATTGTGCGCATGGTTTGGCTATTTATGCAGAAATTTTCTGCACAAGGACAGCCCTATTTGAGTGTGTGGACTGTCACAAATCTGCACCTCTTTTCCACCTCATCATTGAACACCAAGGCTGCTTCTTTGCAGATTTTTGGGCTGCCATTTGATTGTTTACTTGTTGACTTAGCTAAGCTCTTGCATGTGCACTTGACACCTTCCTTTCCACTCCCTAGGTGCGCAAATCTTGGTCTTTTATGCAGAAAATTTCTCTGACTTGGACAGCCCTCAAAGCTGAACAAATCTCCCCTCATTCCTTGCATGTAAATAGAGTAAATTAGAAGCAAACTCTTGCTTGATTCAGCCTTGTATGCAGCCCCATCCTCTCATAAAAATCTGAATTTTTCATGATAGCTAATCATGGCAATTCTCCCTCACTTTCACTATAAATGTGCGCATGAGGGAGGGCTGCCATCACCTTACATTCAGCAAATTTCTTCCCTCACCTCCTCCCTCTCAAAACCGTGTAGCATAGGAACTTTGGAGAAAGAAAGACTTTGCCTTAGACCACTCACATTCCCTCACTCTCCAGCCTTGTCTTCCACCTTGAAACTGTCCAAGCTTGCTCATCATCACCTTGCTTGCGCATAGGACCTCCTAGGAAGAGAGGACTTGTTGTGAAATAGAGCTAGAAGGGTGTGGTGAAGTGTGTGCTACAAGAGGTAGGCCTTGAACCTTGAATTCTTTCTTAGTGTAGCCATGTATGAATGCTTGAATGTCTTCTTGTATTTGTGTTACTTTGGATCCTTGGTTGAGCATGATAAAAGTATGAGAATGGAGTCATTTCATGATGAATTGTATGCATAAAAATCTTATGGTTATGTTTGAGCTTAGGCCACTAATTCTTGTATGATTAGGCCACTGTTTAAAGAGAAATGTGCCACTATTTTCTTATGTATGTGCCACTGTTTTGGTAGATAAAATGCCACTGTTTCGGTTCCTCACAATCACATTAAAATGCCACTGTTTTGAAGATGTATGCCACTGTTTCGGTTCATCAAAATCACCATTATATGCCACTGTTTCTGCACATTTTAAGCCACCGTTTCTGCACATTTTATGCCACTGTTTCTGCACTTAAAAGCCACTGTTTCTGCACATTAAAAGCCACTGTTTCTGCACTTAAAAGCCACTGTTTCTGCACATTAGATGCCACTGTTTCTGCACTTAAAAGCCACTGTTTCTGCACTTAAAATGCCACTGTTTCCATGCTTAAAACGCCACTGTTTCAGCCATGAAATGCCACTGTTTCCATGCTTAAAATGCCACTGTTTTAAGTCATGAAATGCCACTGTTTCCATGCTTAACATGCCACTGTTTTTATGCATAATATGCCACTGTTTTAAGTCATCTTATGCCACTGTTTATATGCATAAATGCCACTGTTTTTATGCATCAAATGCCACTGTTTTAGTCATCATATGCCACTGTTTTTATGCATAAAAATGCCACTGTTTTAACCCTTCTATGCCACTGTTTGTATGCATAAAATGTCACTGTTTTAATCTATGATAGGCCACTATTATGCCACTGTTTTGGAAGTCCAAGTGCCACTGTTTCTGTTTTAAAAACGCCACTGTTTCTGTTTTAAAAACGCCACTGTTTCTGTTTTAAAGCGCCACTGTTTCTGTTTAAAACGTCACTGTTTTGGCTGCTGTAAATGCTCACTGTTTTGCCGCTGTATGCTCACTGTTTTGCTGCTGTAAACACTGCTGTATGCTCACTGTTTTGCTGCTGTATGCTCACTGTTTTGCTGCTGTAAATGCTCACTGTTTTGCTGCTGTATGCTCACTGTTTTGCTGCTGTAAATGCTCACTGTTTTGCTGCTGTAAGCTCACTGTTTTGCTGCTGTATGCCCACTGTTTTGCTGCTGTAAATACTCACTGTTTTGGCTGCTGTAAGCCACTGCTGTATGCTCTCTGTTCTGCTGTAAATAGCAACTGTAAATAATTAGTTTTAATTGATTTAGGTGCGCTTAAGAAGTGAGAATATTTCGCTGCCGTTGGTAATATTTAAGGAAAGCTAAGGTAAGTGTCAGGCGATGAAGCCTAATGTGACTATTGACTACTGGTATAGAATTGTAACATGATGCTCCATATACCGTAAAAATATTATGTCCTATTATGATGAAAGGAAACTGCCTAAAATGTGCCTGAGGGCTATATGATTATGAGGTAAAGACGTTATGTGGCAGCATAACGCATATGAAAGGTATATATGCATGCACCTTACATCATACCGCATTTTTACGCTTTGTGTGTGTGAAAGCATAGCATGACATGCATGTATCAAAATCATATAGGCCTTGTTTTAGAATAGTTATGTACAGGACCATGTGTTTGAGCAAGCATCATATAGGCATCCCCAAGGTACCGGGGTATGGGACACTTGGCATCAGTCCGCATAGGCCCTCAGATGGAATCCACATGGAGCTCAGGTGCCAAGGGTATATTTGATTCCACTGGGAAGTGCGCGCACGACGGTGCTAAAAGCGCAAAGGAAAGGCGTTATATACGCAATATATGATTATGACAAAATGAAAAGGAACAAGTATATGTTGAAGTGACTGTTTATGATTTTGTGCCTAGTTAATATTGTTATATTACTGGTTTTATTGCCACACTACTGGGATTATTCTCACCCCTTCGGGGCTGCTATTTTCCAAAATGGCAGGAGGACGCAAGAGCATTTGAAGGAGTATTATTTTGCTGTTGATTGCTGATGCTTGGATTATCAGTGTTGCTGTTTGTTTAAATGGATAACTGTAATCATTAATGTTTTGGAACTATTTTGGATGACTGTAGTCTTTATCATGATTATGTTAATATTGAACTTTTGTGAACAATGACTATTTCAGAAAACCTTTATGAAAAGAATTTATGTGTTGAAAATTTTTATACGGATTTGTATGCTGCTTTGGACGTAACGACTCTAATTCCGCTTAGCAAACGACTCTCTTGGATGCATACAAGGGAGGGCTTTACACTAATTGGTATCAGAGCAGTTTGGTCCATGGAATTGCTTGTGTTTGATTGAATTGACTGCTGTTTGTGTTTATCTGCTGATTGACTGTTTAAATGTGTTATAGTTAAGTAAATATTAGCTAGGGTAGTTAGATTGTTAGGACTGTTCTGTGATAAGACACGGATGCATAGCTAACTTGTCCGAATTGAACTCGAGTACCTACTTGAGACTGCTGCCATGGATAACTTGCGGTGAGCCTGATCAACTCATTTCCTGATATTGTGAGTGCAGAATCATGGCAGGTGGTCGAGGTTCAACTCGGGGAAGGACTGGCGATGCGGAAGAAGATCTTATCACCACTATTGGAGGACTGGCAACGTTCATCCAGAATATGAGCCAAGAGTGGCGCGACCATAGACAACAGAATCAGAACCAACCCCCACTGCATGAGAATGCAGAAGAAATTGCCCGTCGGAGGTTGAAAGACTTCCGCAACTTCCAACCACCCACCTTTGAGGGTGAGGACAACCCCGAGGCTGCAGCAAAGTGGCTGCAGATGATCGAGCATATCTTTGAACGAATGGCATGCCCGGAAGCGCAGAAGACTGATTACGCGTCGTACCAGCTGATGGGAGAAGCCTTAACGTGGTGGACTGGTGCGAGGGCTCTGCTGAGAGCTCAGGACGTGGAACTAACATGGGCTGTGTTCAGACAAGTATTTTTGGACAAGTATTTTCCTAAGGCAATAAGGAGGATGAAACACACTGAACTGCTGTCTCTCAGGCAGGATAACATGACGGTTAACGAGTATATCGCAAAGTTCGGGCAGCTGATCGAGTACGCCAACTTCGATCGGAACATCTATGATGAAGAATGGCAGGTAGAGAAGTTCGAGAGCGGATTACATCCGGAAATTCGCAAGCTCATCTTGACAACGGCTAATCGTACACTTCCAGAACTCATCAACCAGAGTCGTCAGGCCGAAGGAATTATTAATGAGGCCAAGAACTTGAACAAGCCACCAACACAATTCCACGGAGGAAATCGAGCAGGCAGATTCTTCAGGACGGCACCTGGTAGGGGTCGAGGCAGAGGTACGCCGTTGCAGGCGCGGCCTGGAAACTTTAAGAGAAACTTTACGGTGGGTCAATCATCGACTGGACGACAGGGCGCGACTGTTTGTGCTACATGTGGAAAGAACCACTCTGGGGTTTGTCGCAAGGGCAACAATGCATGCTTCAGATGTGGCCAGCAAGGTCATTTCGCTTACAAGTGCCCCCAGAACGCTGACCAACAGCCTCCGCAAGCTCGAGTGTTCACATTGGATGCAAATGAAGCGCAGAAGTTTCCCAACCTGATCAAAGGTAAGGTCACTCTGAATGGTCACCCAATTTCTGTTATCTTTGATTCTGGAGCGTCTGGCTCTTTTATGGCAAAGCATACTGCCTTAAGAATAGGCATCACCCCAACCCCGTTACCTTACGAGTTACACATCAGCACTCCTACTGGTGGATCGTGCACAGCTTCGGAGATCTGCAGAGGTGTTACCTTGCAGTTTGAAGGGAACACGTATACAGTTAACTTGGTGGTCCTGCCGGTATTCAACTTCGATGTGATTATCGGTATGGACTGGTTGACGGAAAACGGGATAACTTTGGATTGTCGAGCGGGGAAAGTCATTGTTCCTGCGAAAGATGGTAATTTTCAACCTTTCTCTCTCATTTCCTTATTGCAAGTTAGAAAAGAGCTCCGCAAGGGAGCAGCAGGGTATCTTTTGTCGATCGAGGCTGAGACCTCGATTGACAATCAAATTCAGAATGTACCGGTAGTTAGAGAATTCGAGGAGGTATTCCCGGATGAAATACCTCGATTGCCTCCTCATAGGGAAATAGAATTTTCGATCGAACTTGTTCCTGGAGTCGGACCAATCTCTATTGCCCCGTATCGCATGGCACCTTTGGAACTGCGTGAGTTGAAGAAGCAGATAGAAGAACTTTTGGCTAAGGAATTCATCAGACCGAGTACTTCTCCATGGGGTGCTCCAGCTATCCTGATTAAGAAGAAGGATGGAAGCTTACGTCTGTGTGTAGACTACCGCCAGCTGAACAAAGTCACGGTGAAGAATAAGTATCCGCTACCGAGGATCGACGATTTGATGGACCAGCTGAGAGGAGCCAGAGTCTTTTCCAAGATAGACTTACGATCGGGATACCATCAGATCCGGGTCAAACCGGAGGATATTCCGAAAACCGCTTTTAGGACTCGTTATGGGCACTACGAATATCAGGTGATCCCATTCGGACTTACGAATGCTCCAGCGGTATTCATGGACTACATGAACCGCATCTTCCGCCCGTTCCTTGATCAGTTCGTTATTGTGTTTATCGACGATATCCTGATTTACTCGGCTAATGAAGAGCTTCACGCGGAACATCTGAGGATTGTCTTGCAAGTCTTGAAGGAGAAGCAGTTGTACGCGAAATGGTCGAAGTGCGAGTTTTGGCTCAAAGAGGTCCAGTTTCTGGGCCATGTCATTTCATCGGAAGGTATCGCGGTGGACCCCAGCAAAGTTGAAGCTGTCATGAATTGGGAACGACCCAAGACTGTCACTGAAGTAAGAAGTTTCTTAGGTCTGGCCGGATATTATCGAAGGTTCATCCAGAATTTCTCTCAGATAGTGCAACCCCTTACTCGTCTCACTCGGAAGGATAAGCCTTTTGAGTGGACTAAAGCCTGTGAAGAATGTTTCTTGGAGCTTAAGAGCAGATTGACGAGTGCCCCCGTACTCACGATTCCGGATCCTACTCGAAGGTTCGAAGTTTACTGCGATGCGTCGCTGAAAGGACTTGGATGCGTGTTGATGCAGGATCGTATGGCGGTAGCTTATGCATCTCGACAACTGAAGCCTCACGAAGAAAATTATCCTACGCACGATTTGGAGTTAGCAGCTATAGTGTTCGCACTTAAAATCTGGAGGCATCACTTGTATGGTTCGCAGTTTGACGTGTTCAGCGATCATAAGAGTTTGAAGTACTTGTTCGACCAGAAGGAGCTGAATATGCGGCAACGTCGGTGGATGGAATTTCTGAAGGACTACGATTTTGAACTTAAATACCACCCAGGAAAGGCAAACGTGGTAGCTGACGCCCTGAGTAGGAAGACTCTGCACACTGCAACCCTGATGATGGAAGAATTGAAGTTGTTCGAGGCCTTTCGAGACTTGAACTTATCGGTAGACGAGAGAGGAAGTAGCATAAGATTGGGAAATATTAAGGTGGAGAATGAACTGATCGGTAGAATTAAGGAGGCTCAGAAGGATGAAGAGTTAGTCCGTGATTTGGTTGGTAACCAAGATGTTGTAAAGGATGAGTTTGATGTTTGGAGATTTCAAGGACGGCTGGTTGTGCCGAATGAAGTGTTGAAGCAAGAAGTTTTACAGGAGGCTCACAAGGGTAAGTATGCAGTTCATCCTGGATCCACGAAGATGTACCATGATTTGAAGACCTCGTTTTGGTGGCCAGGTATGAAGCGTGATATTGCGGAGTATGTATCTCGATGCTTAACTTGTCAGAAGGTGAAGTACGAACATCAGAAACCGTCGGGACTCCTTCAACCTTTGGAGATTCCCGAATGGAAGTGGGACAGCATTTCGATGGATTTTGTAGTTGGACTTCCTCGGACGCGAGAAGGATATGATTCTATCTGGGTGATTGTCGATCGTTTAACGAAGTCAGCTCATTTCTTGCGTGTTAGAACCACATATGATACAGAGAGGCTTGCTAGAATTTATCTGCAGGAGATTGTGAAGCTGCACGGAGTTCCTACGAGTATTGTCAGTGATCGTGATCCCAAGTTTACATCTAAGTTTTGGGAATCCTTTCAAAGAGCATTAGGGACCCAGTTGAGGTTGAGTACTGCTTATCATCCGCAGACCGATGGCCAGACGGAACGCACCATTCAAGCCTTAGAGGACATGTTGCGAGCGTGTGTTTTGGAGTTAGGAGGCAGCTGGGATAGTTATCTTTCTTTGATTGAGTTCGCTTACAACAACAGTTACCACTCCAGCATTCAGATGGCACCGTATGAAGCTTTGTATGGGAGAAAGTGCAGGTCCCCTTTATGTTGGACTGAAGTGGGCGAGCGAAGTATGTTAGGACCCGATCTAATTCAAGAAACATCCGAACAAGTAAAGAAGATTCGGGAGAATATGCAGCGGGCTCAGGCCAGACAGAAGAGTTATTACGACAAGCGTCATAAGCCTCTATCTTTCGAAGTCGGAGACCATGTGTTCTTGAGAATCACTCCTACATCGGGACTCGGAAGGAGAATGGGAGTTAAGAAGTTAAGTCCACGGTACTTAGGACCGTATCTGATTATGGACCGGATTGGAGAGTCTGCATACCGGTTGGCCTTACCACCCAATCTGTCAGGAATTCACAATGTATTTCATGTGTCGCAGCTACGGAGGTACCTCTCTGATCCATCTCACGTGTTACATCCAGAAGAAGTGGAACTAAAGGAAGATCTGACGTATCAAGTGCAACCGTTCCAAATTCTTGAAAGATCCGTCAAACGACTCCGTTCTAAAGAGATTCCGTTGGTGAAAGTATTATGGAACAACAGATCGGCAGCGGAAGCCACTTGGGAGCGCGAGGAAGACGTTCAGAAACGCTATCCAGAACTGTTTAGCTCTTAAGTAAGTTTATTTTGCGGACAAAAATTTTTTTTGGTGGGGAGAGTGTAACATCCCGTATAATTAGTAAAATACCTAAGTACTATATGTTATATGTACATGTGTAGAATTCGGATGTATGGTTTATGTGTTATGTGTTATGGCTTGTGAATTGTTTGATTTTTATTCCTTGGATAAGACTAAGGTAATTAATTAAATTAAATCATAGGAGGGTGTACTTGTAGGCATATGAATTTATTAAAATCATGTGAGTAATGTGAGTATGTGTTAGAAGGCATTAGTGTTTGGATGTGGGCTAGTGTGTGGACTTGTTGCTTTTGGACTTGTGTGAATGGATCCTTTGTGTGTGTGTGTGGCCAATGGCCCAAGGATGGCTCTTGGATCAAGCCAATTCAGCCCAAAATTATAACCATTCTTATTTCCCCTAAGCCTTGCCCATTTAGGGTGTCTTGTGCATCAAGAAACAACCACTTGGCTTCATGTTTTCCCTCTCTTTTATGCGCACAAGTAGATGGATTACACTTAGAAAAATCTGCCTAATTCCTTCATGTTTGACCGCCACCTCACCTTGATTATACACACTTGATTTTAATTTTATTGCATGGTGGACACATGTGCAAATTAGCATGTTTTTAGGCTGCATTCTTCTCCTCCTAGGCGCACATGTAGAGAGTCTTGGTGCAGATTTTTTTTATGACACAAGACTGCATAACTTGTTGATTTGGATAACCACTTTCACCCTCCATCATTAGACTGCATTGTGCAGATTTTGTTGCAAGCTTTTGCAGCCATCATGAGTCAAACCTCCTCCTCTTTCCACATGCATCATTAGTGAGATTTTGGGACTGCATTCTCATCATTTTTGCGCAGAGGTCAGCTCCATAAATCTGAATCCTTGGCTGCCACAAAGCCCTCTAGCTTGTGGACTTAGTGAACCTCCCTCACCCCTCTCATTGTGCGCATGGTTTGGCTATTTATGCAGAAATTTTCTGCACAAGGACAGCCCTATTTGAGTGTGTGGACTGTCACAAATCTGCACCTCTTTTCCACCTCATCATTGAACACCAAGGACTGCACAAGTGCAGATTTTTGGGCTGCCACATGGTTAGTTTACTTGTTGACTTAGCTAAGCTCTTGCATGTGCACTTGACACTTCCTTTCCACTCCCTAGGTGCGCAAATCTTGGTCTTTTATGCAGAAAATTCCTCTGACTTGGACAGCCCTCAAAGCTGAACAAAATCCCCTCACCCTTATGCATGTAAGTAGAGTAATTTAGAAGCCAACACCTTGCTTGTTTCAGCCTCTTATGCAGCCCCATCATCTCATAAAAATCTGAATTTTTCATGATAGCTAATCATGGCAATTCTCCCTCACTTTCACTATAAATGTGCGCATGAGGGAGGGCTGCCATCACCTTACATTCAGCAAATTTCTTCCCTCACCTCCTCCCTCTCAAAACCGTGTAGCATAGGAACTTTGGAGAAAGAAAGACTTTGCCTTAGACCACTCACATTCCCTCACTCTCCAGCCTTGTCTTCCACCTTGAAACTGTCCAAGCTTGCTCATCATCACCTTGCTTGCGCATAGGACCTCCTAGGAAGAGAGGACTTGTTGTGATATAGAGCTAGAAGGGTGTGGTGAAGTGTGTGCTACAAGAGGTAGGCCTTGAACCTTGAATTCTTTTTAGTGTAGCCATGTATGAATGCTTAAAATGTCTCCTTGAGTATGTGTGGTTTTGGACTCAAGCATAAGCATGATAAAAGTAGAATGATGGAGCTATTTCATAATGATATGTATGCATAGAAACCTCTTGGTTATGTTCGAACTCATGCTACTGCTTCCTTGTATGATTAGGCCACTGTTTAAAGAGTAATGTGCCACTGTTTCCTTATGTATGTGCCACTGTTTTGGTAGATAATATACCACTGTTTCGGTCCCTCAAAACCACACTAAAATGCCACTGTTTTATGTGCACAAATGTCACTGTTTTATGTGCACAAATGCCACTGTTTTATGTGCACAAATGCCACTGTTTTATGTGCACAAATGCCACTGTTTTATGTACACAAAAGCCACTGTTTCTGCACATTTTAAGCCACTGTTTCTGCACATTTTAAGCCACTGTTTCTACACATATATGTCACTGTTTTAGTGCCCTTTAAGCCACTGTTTTAGCCATGTAATGCCACTGTTTCCATGCTTAAAATGCCACTGTTTTAGTCATGAAAAGTCATTGTTTCCATGCTTAACATGCCACTGTTTTTATGCATAAAAGGCCACTGTTTTAAATCATCATATGCCACTGTTTTATGCATAATGTGCCACTGTCTTAAGCCATCATATGCCACTGTTTTATACCTAAAAATGCCACTGTTTTACTCCTCAAAGGCCACTGTTTGTATGTATAAAATGCCACTGTTTTGGAAGTTCAAAGTGCCACTGTTTCTGTTTTAAATGCCACTGTTTCTGTTTTAAAAACGCCACTGTTTCTGTTTTGAAAACGTTTAAAACGTCACTGTTTTGGCTGCTGTAAACACTGCTGTATGCTCACTGTTTTGCTGCTGTATGCTCACTGTTTTGCTGCTGTATGTTCACTGTTTTGGCTGCTGTAAACACTGCTGTATGCTCACTGTTTTGCTGCTGTATGCTCACTGTTTTGCTGCTGTATGTTCACTGTTTTGGCTGCTGTAAACACTGCTGTATGCTCACTGTTTTGCTGCTGTAAATGCTCACTGTCTTGCTGCTGTATGCTCACTGTTTTGCTGCCTTATGCTCACTGTTTTGCTGCCATAAATAGCCACTGTAAATGATTAGTTTTAATTGATTTAGGTGCGCCTAAGAAGTGAGAATATTTCGCTGCCGTTGGTAATTTTTAAGAAAAGCTAAGGTAAGTGTCAGGCGATGATGCCTAATGTAACTATTGACTACTGGTATAGAATTGTAACATGATGCTCCATATGCCGTAAAAATGTTATGTTCCATTATAATGAAAGGAAACTGCCAAAAATGTGTCGTGATGACTATGAGGTAAGACGTTATGTGGCAGCATAACGCATATGAAAGGTATATAAGCATGCATCTTACATTATACCGCATTTTTACGCTTTGTGTGTGAAAGCATAGCATGACATACATATATCATGATCATATAGGCCTTGTTTTAGAATAGTTATGTACAGGACCATGTGTTTGAGCAAGCATCATATAGGCATCCCCAAGGTACCGGGGTATGGGACACTTGGCATCAGTCCGCATAGGCCCACAGATGGAATCCACATGGAGCTCAGGTGCCAAGGGATATTTGATTCCACTGTGAAGTGCGCGCACGACGGTGCTAAAAGCGCAAAG
>JAVKPL010013524.1:2500-15000 GCA_032173675.1 Gastrolobium villosum | reverse complement strand
TCTTCATACTCAATCCTTCATCCCTTCTTCCTTTACATCCTTGTCTCTTCATACTCATTTGGGTTTTTGAAAGGAGTTCCGTTTGCATGCAGCGGAAAGATTGGATCTTTGGGAGTAGGAGTGTGATGCAGGTAGCTGAAACCGTGAACCTTGGGCAGTAGGGGTGTGAGAAATTGGAACATAAATCGGTGACAAACTCCTTGGTTATGTGGCAAGCTATTAGTGTACAAGCAAGGAGGTACCAGAGAAAATCTATCCCTTTTGTTATTTTCCTCCTCTATTTCGCTTTGCTTAACTGATTTAAGAAGTTAGTTTTCTGCCTTTTCTTCCCTGTTGTTCAGCCTCCTGACCCTTGCCTATTGATGCATGTAAACCTTAAGAGTGAATTTTAGGAGCTTGAAATATAGCTCCCTTAATGTTGATAGACCGGTCCCTGGGTCATGAAATTGGGTTAAGACTTGATTGTGTTAAAAAAAAAAAAAAAAAGGGTATGTACAGCTTGCTTATGACTGTGTTCACTTAACCGTAAGCCTCATAGGAAATGTTATGCAAATAAATTGATTTTGTGCACGTAGTTTCTGGCCAAAAACCGAATTGGAATGTATAGGCTACCTTAGGACTTCGTTACTTGTTAGAAATTGATAGTATTTTGTTAAAGGAAATTTATAAGAACCTAGTAATAATGTAAATTGAACCTGTGTGCATAAGGAATTGTGGGTTTTGACAGTTGTATAAATGAATATGGGAAGCACTTGTGTAGGGCTAAGAACCAAACCCACATGTATGGAAAATTCTGGTTACGTCACTTGCTATCTATAGGTGAAACAAACTTTAAGTTGGAAAAATTAAAGTAGTGTATAAATCATGAAATCCTTTTGGAATCAAGCTTTGTATGTGTTTTAGCCTTGTGGGCTGCATGCTGTATGCATCTATGCGCACTCCAAACCGTGTAGGCAGTGTCATGTAATTGATTAGTTAGTAGTACCTGGTTGTTTTCCTAAACCTAATAGGTAATGTATATACATGATAAATTAGTGGCCTCTTGTGGATGGTCATAAAAATCTGGGTACATGTATAAGGAATTTAAAGTCACGATACCTAATTAATTATTGGAGAAAAATTAAAGCAATCAAGTAAGGAGTTAATTTAGTATATGGAGCTTGGTATTTTAGTTAAAACTATTTGGCAGCGTGGTAAGTACATTTGATGTATAGTAAATAATAAAATGCAGTTTTGAATTGGTAATTGATTAATTAGGAGCAAGGAATCCTGCCCTCGGGAAACACTATGTGATGTATATGGTGCCATGGAATAAATTCTGATTGGATATGTATATATATCTATTTGTTTAGGTGCACAAGATCCTAGCTCATTGGACTGCTTGATTGATATTTGGCTGTCTGATTGGTGATGTTATGATAAAAGAATGTTAAAGACTTGAGGTAAGTGTCAGGCGATATTACCTAATGTGACTATTGACTACTGGTATAAAATTGTGACATGATGCTCCATATTCCGTAAAAGTATTATGTTCCTTATGATGAAAGGAAACTGCCAAAAATGTGCCGTGATGGCTATATGATTATGAGGTAAAGACGTTATGTGGCAGCATAACGCATATGAAAAGTATATGTGCCGTGATGGCTATATGAAAGGTATATAAGCATGCACCTTACATCATACCGCATTTTTACGCTTTGTGTGTGAAAGCATAGCATGACATGCATGTATCAAAATCATATAGGCCTTGTTTTAGAATAGTTATGTACAGGACCATGTGTTTGAGCAAGCATCATATAGGCATCCCCAAGGTACCGGGGTATGGGACACTTGGCATCAGTCCGCATAGGCCCACAGTTGGAATCCACATGGAGCTCAGGTGCCAAGGGTATATTTGATTCCACTGTGAAGTGCGCGCACGACGGTGCTAAAAGCGCAAAGGAAAGGCGTTATATACGCAATATATAATATGATGAAAAGGAAAAAGGAAAAGGAACAAGGATATGTTGAAGTGACTGTTTATGATTTTGTGCCTAGTTAATACTGTTATATTATTGGTTTTGTTGCCACACTACTGGGATTATTCTCACCCCTTTGGGGCTGCTATTTTCATAAAATGGCAGGAAAAAGGAAAGCACACTTGAAGACGTGAGTATATGGATGCATGCTGCTTGATTAATACTGATTGGACTTTGGCTGTTGCTGTGTGATTGCTGGATGACTGTATATTCTTGTATATTTCGAGAACTTGGATGATTGTTGAAATTATTACTTTAACTCTGTTTAGTCTTTTATGAACAGTGGCTGTTTTGGAAAAATTGTGAAAAGAATTTTTGAACGTTTTATTAGTGCTGAATTTTAACAGTTTTACTGGTACTTTACGGGTCATGTTTCAAGGGGCAAACGAACTCCGATTTACTATTATTTTATATGCACGCGAAGCCCCGGGAATGTACTTTCAAACTGTGCAGGTTTCATCTTTATACGAAATTTGTACAAATTTTTATAAGCTTCGCCTTACAGCCTGTTTCCAGAAAACGGACAGGATTCACAAGCGTTTTACGTGTCCTGTTCCGCGGGGCTATTCACCTCCGAATCGCGCATAATTTATATGTACGCGATGCCCCGGATGTCTAGTTTTTCAGAAGCTTGGAATATTTTTTATCGCATCTAAATTCGATTTTATACAGATTTTATAAGACAGCAAGGTTTTCTGAAAAGCGTAGAAAATTCAGCAAAGGGTTTTATCAATGAAATTTTCTATGTTCGATAAACAATCTCATCTTTCTCAAATTATTTTTATGAGGATCAAACCTGGACTTTTTCAAGTCTCCAATTTAAATGTTATTTGATAAAGTTTTTAATTAATTGAGTTCTTTACCGCTGCAACTCTAATACGATTTAGCAAACAACCCTCTTGGATGCATACAAGAGTGGGTGTTACACTAATTGGTATCAGAGCAGTTTCGGTTCATGGTGTCTGTTTGTGATTGAATTGTGTGCTGCTTGTTGTATGATTGTTGTCTGGTTACTCAGGTTATTTGTATGTGTTCGTTGCATTATCGTTGTTTGAGTTTTGTTGCGAATGGGTTACTGAATAATGAAAGATTTTTTTTGATTGATCTGTAAGTGTGTTATTGAATCTTCGCTTGTCTGACTGTTGAAATTAAATGTGAAGTGCCCTTAGTTGAAATTATTTTATGTTGGAGGTGTGATAATGCTAGTAGTACCGGTGTTAAGCATGGCTCTGCCCATCTTCTTGCTCGGTAGTGAGCCTGATCAACTCACGGCTGCGAAAGGAGTATGTGCACACTCATGGTTATTACGGGGTATACTAGTGCTTGAGCACTATATGTGTGAGTAAGAACTGTTCCCAGAATTCCTGATTAAATATAAATCCTGGTGATGACATGTACAGACTACATGTTTGAATTTGTGGTGAATGTTTTGAGATGGTTGAGAATTATGGATGATGATAAGACCCTTTACTTAGAATTGCTGTTGTGCATGTCCATTCTGATATATGAATTACCGAGGTATTGCAATGTTTGAATTGATGAAGAATAATAAACCTATTGGACTTGGATATAGTCATAATTGTCGAGATTGGATTTGTCATGATTATTGCTCTCACAATTCAGATTTACTATGGTTCTGTTTTAACCATATGGTTATGATGATTTTTGGTTGCAAAATTGCTTCTTAAATCTATATCTTCACAGGTATATTATAGAGTAGAGTTAGGATGAGGTTATCTAGCCTAGGGTGAACTTGTTATCTCCATCCGAAAACTGTGAATCAACCACTCTAGCTAGGGAGGGAAACTTGAATAAGTATAAAAAAATTAATTCATGCTTTTAGGAAATAGAGTGAACTAGATAAAGTTTAACTAGTGAGTTACCTTCCTATGAACATTCTAATGGTGAGTTGGCACTAGACGAAATTCTTGAGAAAGTTAGTCATTAACTCTAAGGATGAAACTGTAAGTTAAGAGGTAGTGCAATTGGTTTTATCCCTCTACGCATTATGTGCGTAATGTTTGTCAATTTTAATAGCATGCATTGATTTGGTTAGTATTTTGGGAATAATTCAGACATGTCTAAGAACGATTAGTGATAGGTCCTTTTTGTGTTGATAGAATTAAATATTTGAAAATTCTAATTAATATCAAGTACTTGCAAACAGTAAATAAATAAATAAATAAAGAAATAAACAAAATGCACGTGATTGAAACTTGTGCCTGCTTAATTTTCTGTTTGAAAGAATAATATGTATATAGGTACGGTTGTGCAGAATAAAATGGTTTGATGGAGAATGTTAAAACGATACTGGTATGATTGTATGCAATTGTATTATGTAGGCTAAATTTCAAATTTCACCAAGAATGTTTAAACTTATAGGAATTTTGTGCAGCCATGAACTACTTTCTATATACTGGGGATATAGTTGGTATATAGAAAGCTTGACATAGGAACTACATAGAGCTCCACTAAGAACCTGAATAACATAAGTTTGAGTGACCTACATGATACTAGGTTGTAGTTTGCATGCTATATAAATTACTTGTGTATCTTGATCGTGCTTACAATTATGTCTGATTTTATTTGAACCCATCATTATGTTATCATCCTATATTAATCAATTAACCGTAAACTTTTGGTGCATAATTTTAATTGAACCCATCACTATGTCTGTCACTTCATTTTAATATCTAAGTTCCACTGTAAACATATCAATGAGTCTATGGTTGTTGATGTCAGTTGTTTTGAATCCCCCTACTTAATGCTTTTACTGGTATGTCTTATGATGATGAAATGCGATCACTTATACATGTGAGTATTCATCGTGTCTTTGATTTCATGGGTTTTCTTGGATTGGTTATAATGTGCCTTGTCCTTGTTTCTGTTTGGAAACCCTCACCTACTTTCCATGACCATTTCGTTGAACTCTTAAGGTGAGGTGTGTTATTTTGCTTTGGACGATCAAGGTGAGTTGATAATTTCTTTGGATGAAATAAATGAAGTTATTTAATGTTTATGTGTTAATGGGATCAGATTTTTAGGGAAAAGTAATGAGGTAGCACACACTATGGGAAGTAAATTTTTACTCTATGAAAAATCCTAGGGTCAGCCATTCTTTTGATCTTATTGCATGTGTATTCAGACCATGGAAATAGATTCATATGAATCCTTACTGTTTAGATCAGTGTCTTTATTTGATGCATTCTATTTGGAACTGTGAAGCATAGTATTCTGTTGGTTTTTGACTTAAGTGAACGCATGAGTAGGTAGTTCGATTAGCACTTGAAATTCTTTTGGTCTTTTCTTTAAATTAACTGAAGCGAACTGAAGGATAAAATGTTTTGACAAAATGCTTTGTATTTGGCATGTAGGTTGTTTGGATTAATTCTGTATACTTTATTTATACCTCAAAGTAAATAACTTGATGGTGCCTAGTATTCCTCATGGTGTTGAACTGTAATAGGATTTAAAGGAAAAAAAAAAAAAAAAAAAAAATAAAAAAAAAATTATTATTGAAATGTCGAACTGTGAACTGCACCCATCTACTATATGTTGCACAGAACTTTCTGATTGATATTGAAAATGATACTTCTCTATTAAAAGCTCCATCCCGAATGAATGAATAACTCAATTCTTGAAGTAAGTGGATATGAAAGGTTTTCGGCCTTTGGTTGTGGTAACCTCTAGTGTCAAATTGTCTTTTACTCGAGTCTGTACCACAAAGAAATTTCTCTGTTGCTTGCATCAATGGTGGAAATTTTATGTGTAAATTAAAATTTTTTGGAAGTGCGCTTATTTGGGTTAGCAGCTTTTTAATAAAAAGAAATAAAATTCATTGTTTAAGTTTCATGTTGTAGGTCTGATGTTTCAAATGTTTCTATATGTCATGGAAAATTATGATTATTTTAAAAGAATCCCATAGCACCCTTATCTTGCTGCATGTTGGATGTGAGTAGGCGAGTGCTGGAATAACTTTGAATTGTTGCCGTGCATGTATAGGATTTTGTTGTTCCTTGTATATCAATTCCAATGTAGCTTGAAGCCTTTAACATAATTATACCAGGGATCCCCTTAAATGATATGAATACATCATCTGATTGAAAATTTGGAATTTGATGAAGATCCTTCCATTAAAATGTTGGATGTAAGATGTGTTGTTGTGGTTATTTAACTTCTTGCAACCTTATTAATGTGGAATTTTGTTATGATTTTAGTCAATAGGATCGAAGTTTAGACAGGAGGTAGGTGTGGGAGACTTAGACAAATTTTAGGATGGTAAAGCGAAGTTTGAGGACAAACTTCAAATTAAGTTGGGGAGAGTGTAACATCCCCTAAAAGTTAGGAACTTATATAACTTATCATCAATAATATAGAAGCATGACTTTTCTTACTTATACATGTATACATACTTAGTGTGAACTTAAATTAAACTAAGGACAACTAAATCTAGGTACAATTATATGTGGGTTATATAAGTTACTTATGTAGAGTGTGAAACACTGAGCTTTGAAGGGTAGGATTGATTCGATTTATAACATATACATAGGTTACATTTACTAAGTTGTAGTTTTGGGCTAGGAATTTGTGGGGCTTGTATATGAGAAAAATTAGTGAGTCAATTGGAGAATTAGTTTTGGACCACTTTCTTTGCTAGTGCCACGGCCCAAAACCTTGTAGAAGGGACTAGTTCAGCCCAAATGAACCCTCCCATCCTCTACCCATGCGCATGGAACAATTTGGCAGCTTGTAGCAATAGTCAAACCCTCACTTGCATGCTTGACACCTAACCCTCAAGACTACCTGCATGTACGACACATGCCATCCCTTTCTTTTGTTGTCCGCCACTTGTGTTCCATTCTCTCTACATGTTTGCCACTTGCCTCCACTCTCTTGCTTGTTCGCCACACGTACTGCACCTTTGAACACTTGGAAATTTCCCCTTGCATGCGTCACATGCATCCCATCTCCCTTACATATTCGCCACATGCATTCCATTTCCCTGCATACTCGCCACTTGCTCATCCTCACCTCTTGCATGTACGCCACTTTGCCACAAGGAGGACACTTGGAAGATCTCTTCCATGCACCGGCCAAGGACTCCCTTGTGATCCTCCCTCGAGCATGCACGCCTAATGAATTCCTTTGCCTCTGCATGCGTCGGCCTTGAAGTCCTCCCTTCCCTTAGACTGCAAAGCTGATTCTTATGTTTCAATTCTTGTTAACAAAAGCCTCCAGACGCTCCATGCAGCCTATGGAAGGAGAACTTTCGGTTTGCATGTGTTGTTGTTGGCCAAGCCTTTCACGCCTCCCTTACTTCCCTCGCGGCTTGTGTGCACCTTGGGAGTAATGTAGCAGATTCTGGTCTTGACCTTCAGCACACAACTCAGCCCTATTTCTTCCCTCCATCCTCTTAAATCGCAAGCTAGTAGCATTGAACTCAAAGCAAAGATTGTACCTCATCAACTTTGGTCCAACTAAACCTTACCTTGCCCTCCTGCTCTAGACCGTAAGTCTCTCCTAGAAGAACACTAAGAACCAGCTCACGTTTCTTCTTCTCATCACAAGGGTGAGAGTCCAGAAGGAGAGGAACTCAGCATCCAATTTTCTTCTCTCTCCTAGTTTGACCGAGAATTCAACAGCAAGGAAGTGTAGTGAAGTGTTATGCCCCTATCTTCTTGTTCTGCCACCCCTCCCTGAGATTTGTTGAGGAACTCTTTTTTTTGCTTGTGGATTCAGCATAAGCTAGACATCCTCCTTACTTGGTTCGGCCAGGGACCCGTCTTTAGGACCGCATTCAAGTCCTCATCTTCTCATTCTCCTTTCCTTAGTCGGATGAACAACAAACAGCGAGGAGGTGAAGTATCTTCACTGATTCCTTGTTATTTCTTCGTACATATATGTCTCTTCATACTCAATCCTTCATCCCTTCTCCCTTACATCCTTGTCTCCTCATACTCATTTCGGTTTTTGAAAGGAGTTCCGTTTGCATGCAGCGGAAAGATTGAATCTTTGGGAGTAGGAGTGTTTTGCATGTAGCTGAAATCGTGAACCTTGGACAGTAGGGGTGTGAGGAATTGGAACCAAAAATCGGTGACAAACTCCTTGGTTATGTGGCAAGCTATTAGTGTACAAGCAAGGAGGTACCAGCGAAAATCAATCCCTTTTATTTTCCTCCTCTGTTTCGCTTTGCTTAATTGATTTAAGAAGTTAGTTTTCTGCCTTTTCTTCCTTGTTGTTCAGCCTCCAGACCCTTGCCTATTGATGCATGTAAACCTTAAGAATGAATTTTAGGAGCTTGAAATATAGCTCCCTTAATGTTGATAGACCGGTCCCTGGGTCATGAAATTTGGTTAAGACTTGCTTGTGTTAAAATAGTATGTACAGCTTGCTTGTGGCTGTGTTCACTTAACCGTAAGCCTCAAAGGAAATGTTACAAAGCAAATAAATTGATTTTGTGCACGTAGTTCTGGCCAAAAACCGAATTGGAATGTATAGGCTGCCTTAGGACTTCGTTACTTGATTAGAAATTGATAGTGTTTTGTTAAAGGAAATTTATAAGAACCTAGTGATAATGTAAATCGAACCTGTGTGCACAAGGAATTGTGGGTTTTGACAGTTGTATAAATGAATATTGGAAGCACTTGTTTAGGGCTAAGAACCAAACCCACATGTATGGAAATTCTGGTTACATCACTTGCTATCTATAGGTGAAACAAACTTTAAGTTGGAAAAATTAAAGTAGTGTAAAAATCATGAAATCCTTTTGGAATCAAGCCTTGTATGTGTTTTAGCCTTGTGGGCTGCATGCTGTATGCATCTTTGCGCACTCCAAACCGTGTAGGCAGTGTCATGTAAATGATTAGTTAGTAGTACCTGGTTGTTTTCCTAAACCTAATAGGTAATGTATTTACATGGTAAATTAGTGGCCTCTTATGGACGGTCATAAAAAAATCTGGGTACATGTATAAGGAATTTAAAGTCACGATACCTAATTAATTATGGGAGAAAAATTAAAGCAATCAAGTAAGGAGTTAATTTAGTATATGAAGCTTGGTATTTTAGTTAAAACTATTTGGCAGCGTGGAAAGTACATTGATGTATAGTAAATAATAAAATGCAGTTTTGAATTGGTAATTGATTAATTAGGTGCAAGGAATCCTACCCTCGGGAAACTCTATGTGATGTATATGGTGCCATGGAATAAATTCTGATTGGATATGTATATATATCTATTTGTTTAGGTGCACAAGATCCTAGCTCATTGGACTGCTTGATTGATATTTGGCTGTCTGATTGGTGATGTTATGATAAAAGAATGTTAAAGACTTGAGGTAAGTGTCAGGCGATATTACCTAATGTGACTATTGACTACTGGTATAAAATTGTGACATGATGCTCCATACTCCGTAAAAGTATTATGTTCCTTATGATGAAAGGAAACTGTCAAAAATGTGCCGTGATGGCTATATGATTATGAGGTAAAGACGTTATGTGGCAGCATAACGCATATGAAAAGTATATGTGCCGTGATGGCTATATGAAAGGTATATAAGCATGCACCTTACATCATACCGCATTTTTACGCTTTGTGTGTGAAAGCATAGCATGACATGCATGTATCAAGATCATATAGGCCTTGTTTTAGAATAGTTATGTACAGGACCATGTGTTTGAGCAAGCATCATATAGGCATCCCCAAGGTACCGGGGTATGGGACACTTGGCATCAGTCCGCATGGGCCCACAGTTGGAATCCACATGGAGCTCAGGTGCCAAGGGTATTTGATTCCACTGTGAAGTGCGCGCACGACGGTGCTAAAAGCGCAAAGGAAAGGCGTTATATACGCAATATATATGATATGATGAAAAGGAAAGGCGTTATATGCGCTATATATATGAATATGATGAAAAGGAAAAAGGAAAAGGAACAAGGATATGTTGAAGCGACTGTTTATGATTTTGTGCCTAGTTAATACTGTTATATTATTGGTTTTGTTGCCACACTACTGGGATTATTCTCACCCCTTTGGGGCTGCTATTTTCATAAAATGGCAGGAAAAAGGAAAGCACACTTGAAGACGTGAGTGTATGGATGTCTGCTGTTGATTGGACTTTTGCTATTGCTGTTTAATTGCTGGATGACTGTATGATCTTGTATATGTTGAGAACTTTGATGATTGATGAAGTTATTACTTGAACTCTGTTAAGTCTTTTATGAACAGTGGCTGTTTTGGAAACATTGCGAAAAGAATTTTTGAACGATTTACTAGGTGCTGAATTTTAACAGTTTACCGGTAGTTTACGGGTCATGTTTCAAGGGGCAAACGAACTCCGATTTACTATTATTTTATATGCACGCGAAGCCCCGGGAATGTACTTTCAAACTGTGCAGGTTTCATCTTTATACGAAATTTGTACAAATTTTTATAAGCTTCGCCTTACAGCCTGTTTCCAGAAAACGGACAGGATTCACAAGCGTTTTACGTGTCCTGTTCCGCGGGGCTATTCACCTCCGAATCGCGCATAATTTATATGTACGCGATGCCCCGGATGTCTAGTTTTTCAGAAGCTTGGAATATTTTTTATCGCATCTAAATTCGATTTTATACAGATTTTATAAGACAGCAAGGTTTTCTGAAAAGCGTAGAAAATTCAGCAAAGGGTTTTATCAATGAAATTTTCTATGTTCGATAAACAATCTCATCTTTCTCAAATTATTTTTATGAGGATCAAACCTGGACTTTTTCAAGTCTCCAATTTAAATGTTATTTGATAAAGTTTTTAATTAATTGAGTTCTTTACCGCTGCAACTCTAATACGATTTAGCAAACAACCCTCTTGGATGCATACAAGAGTGGGTGTTACACTCATTAATATCAATCAATGAATAACATAACTCCACACATAACAGCCTCATTACTTTATAACTGACTCATTAATCATTGATATGAATAACATAACTCCACACATAACAACCTCATTACTTTATTACTTTATAACTGACTCATTAATATCAATCAATGAATAACATAACTCCACACATAACAGCCTCATTACTTTATAACTAACTCATTAATATCATCCAAGTTTCATCCCGCATCGCAATCCTCTTCATTGATCTGAATAACATAACTCCACACGTAACAGCCTCATTACTTTATAACTGACTCATTAATCATTGATATGAATAACATAACTCCACACATAACAGCCTCATTACTTTATAACTAACTCATTAATATCATCCAAGTTTCATCCCGCATCGCAATCCTCTTCATTGATCTGAATAACATAACTCCACACGTAACAGCCTCATTACTTTATAACTGACTCATTAATCATTGATATGAATAACATAACTCCACACATAACAGCCTCATTACTTTATAACTAACTCATTAATATCATCCAAGTTTCATCCCGCATCGCAATCCTCTTCATTGATCTGAATAACATAACTCCACACGTAACAGCCTCATTACTTTATAACTGACTCATTAATCATTGATATGAATAACATAACTCCACACATAACAGCCTCATTACTTTATAACTAACTCATTAATATCATCCAAGTTTCATCCCGCATCGCAATCCTCTCCATTGATCTGAATAACATAACTCCACACGTAACAGCCTCATTACTTTATAACTGACTCATTAATCATTGATATGAATAACATAACTCCACACATAACAGCCTCATTACTTTATAACTAACTCATTAATATCATCCAAGTTTCATCCCGCATCGCAATCCTCTTCATTGATCTGAATAACATAACTCCACACGTAACAGCCTCATTACTTTATAACTGACTCATTAATCATTGATATGAATAACATAACTCCACACATAACAGCCTCATTACTTTATAACTAACTCATTAATATCATCCAAGTTTCATCCCGCATCGCAATCCTCTTCATTGATCTGAATAACATAACTCCACACGTAACAGACTCATTACTTTATAACTGACTCATTAATCATTGATATGAATAACATAACTCCACACATAACAGCCTCATTACTTTATAACTAACTCATTAATATCATCCAAGTTTCATCCCGCATCGCAATCCTCTTCATTGATCTGAATAACATAACTCCACACGTAACAGCCTCATTACTTTATAACTGACTCATTAATCATTGATATGAATAACATAACTCCACACATAACAGCCTCATTACTTTATAACTAACTCATTAATATCATCCAAGTTTCATCCCGCATCGCAATCCTCTTCATTGATCTGAATAACATAACTCCACACGTAACAGCCTCATTACTTTATAACTGACTCATTAATCATTGATATGAATAACATAACTCCACACATAACAGCCTCATTACTTTATAACTAACTCATTAATATCATCCAAGTTTCATCCCGCATCGCAATCCTCTTCATTGATCTGAATAACATAACTCCACACGTAACAGCCTCATTACTTTATAACTGACTCATTAAT